>CM055102.1:43514475-43712732 GCA_029204225.1 Diphasiastrum complanatum
CTTGTAGTGACTATCTTTAATTAATTACTTTTCTCACAAATTTCTTTTCTCAAACTTGCACCATCATGCTAGAATCAAACTGATCGATGTAGGTGTAATTGGATGCATAAGCTAGTTTCCCCAAGGAACTTAGTCCAAGAACTCAAAAAGTTTTATCCAACAAGTCATGACATAAAAATTTGCTTAAGACGAGAAAAATTAAAAGGTAGAAAATTGAGAAATGCAATTCATACCAAAACTACACTAGGACCTAGACTTGTCTCACTAGGCTCTTAGAGTTCTTGGAGTTTTAGTTTTGGGGTGAAACTAGCTCATTGCAACTAGTAGAATTGTACATTGGCCTTGATTCTCACCAACTCTATCCTATGGGTGCGAGAGAAAAGAGAATCAATGTAGAAAAGACTTTAAAAAGACAATCATGTCTAGGTGAAAAGATAATGAGGCTTGCTTGATAGTTCAAAAAACCTAAGATGGGGCTATGCCATTGTTGGAAATCTTTTGGCTGACTCATTCAACAACCATTGAAACTTGAACATGCATAATATATGACATTGAAGCTTTGTTGAAAGCTTGACCATGTATAATATATGACATTCAAGCTTTGTTGAAAGTTGGCATTTAATCTGTTTCCTACCTTTTGAATCATAATTCTTTCTATAATTATAACTTTATATGACATACATGTCTACATGTTACCTTTTAATTTGGAATGTAAGAAGATTTGGGTCAGTCTAGTGTTAAGGCCTCAGTAACTATTTTTTTTTCTCAAACTTGCATTGTCATGCTAGAATTATCAAGATGATCAGTGTAGAGTGTAATTGGTTGGGTAAGCTAGTTTCGCCAACTTAGTCCTTGAAGAACTCAAAAAGTAGTTTTATTAACAAGTCATGACATAAAATATTGCTTAAGACAAAAAAAGTAAAAAGGGTAGAAGATTGAGAAATGCAATTTCATAGCAAAACTACACTAGGATCTAGACTTTTCGCACTAGGCTAGATGTTGCTTTTCAGTTTAAAACATAAGAATATTTGGGCCTCTCTAAAGGAAGGTTTCTATTAGTGACCTCATATGATGTTTGAATTTCAAAATATACTAGCTTTGACATGCATTGCATATTGCAAATATACTAGCAATCAAGCCTTTCAGATGCAATGAAACATGCATGTATGCTACTAGGCTTAAAATATATAAGACACACATTTCACCATGATAATCAGTAACAATTGAATGATTTGAGTATGTATTGTTAGAAAGTGTCAAGGCTATAACCCTTGCACAACACTCTAGGAACACAAATGGATGGGTAGCTCAATGGTAGAGCACTCAACCGGAATGGGGGAGGTCCTGGATTAACCGACCACACACACCAAGTGTTCAAACTTTTCACATGGTATCAGAGCCATGGTTTTTGGGTGTGGTCTAGGTGGGCGATAACTAAAAAGGGCTATGCCTTGAGGGGGGAGTGTTAGAAAGTGTGAAGGCTATAGCCCTTGCACAACACTCTAGGAACACAAATGGACGGGTAGCTCAGTGGTAGGGCACCCCACCGGAAAAACTTGTCACATGTATTAGTAGTAGTATTGTGATGTCTCGCTAATTTTAGTTAACATGGAGTTGTTTTCATAAGCAAAATTTTGCAAGGTCTTTGGATTATTGATCAACTCTTACTGTTGTTGTTGATGCTACTACAACAACAACATCAAAAACTTGTCCACAAGATCTAGATGCTCTTTTGGATTTCAAATCCACGTTGAACCATGAGTCTAAGTGCATGTAGTCATGGGAGTGGGTAGATTGTTGTGATTGGCCAGACATAAGATGTGACAATCACGCATGTGTTACAACTCTCTCACTAAATCATTGTGACTTGCATGGCAATATTCCATGATCGCTAGCTAACTTCTATCTCCAATCAGTTGATCTTTGAAAAAATCACTTCATAGGCTACCTCCCAGAAGAGCTAGGATATCTCCAACACCTTCACTCTATTGTAGTTTGATCATTTGTTGATAAAGGTTCATCACGATCTACTTGTAAGTTGTCTAGTTTCAAGAGAGCTAGTCTTTCAATGTTCTAAATCATAGCAATTTCACTATTCCTTCATTTGTTGAGAGGAGTGTGAGTGCTTAGTGCATTAGAACATGTTCAAATAGAAGGAGTAATCATTATACATGATGGCTAAGGGAAAGTGCTCATGCCTTTATTTTAAGAGTCAGACCCTTAAATGATGATCTAGCATGTATTGATGATAGCATTAAAGAAGTAGAGCTTGTACAAGTAATGTTCAATGGATTGTTAGATGATCATGCTAACCTTGTGCAGAGTTTTGCCATCCAAAAGACATTGCCAAGTGTGGAGGACATGCAAGAGGTCTTGGTGGCTGAAGAACATAGGCTACAAGAAAGAGGAGGAGCCGCATCAACTCAAGGAGGAGAAGAGGCTTTGTTTTCTAAGGGCAAAGGCAAAGGTAAGGGATTCAAGAAGCAAGGGAACCTGGATCAAGGTGAGGCATCCTCTTTTGGTGGTAACAAGAAGGACAAGTCTAAGCTTAAGTGTTTTTATTGTGGAATGAAAAGACACTTTGCTAATGAATGTTACAAGAAAAAGTAAGATCAAGGAGAGAAGCAAGGAAATCTTACTCTAGATCACTAGGCCGAATGGGGGAAAAATGATATGCAAAAATCATCATTTAAGCTGATTTTAATGATAATTTTGAGGGTCGTCATTTAATCCATATCATTAAAACAAATGGTTAAAATGACGATAAAAAACCATCATTTATGTTACCTTGAATGACGACCAATAAAAAAACCGTCATTTAATTTTTTTTATCTAAAAAAAAATGACGACCAAAAGTCTCATTAAAACCCTCTTAAATGAAGGCCAGAAACCATCAATTTAAATTGACTTAAATGACAACCATTAAAAATTGTCTTTTTTATTTTACCAGAATGGATAATAAATGACAACCAAAAACCGACATCTAGATCAGCTTAAATGATAATTATTAAAAACTGTCTTTTTAATTTTGCCAAAATGAAGTCTCAATAATGATGGTCAAAAATTGTTATTAAAATTACCATGGCAAATTGCTATTTGTTAAAGGAGTTGGAGTGGTACCAGTGAAGTTAGCCAGCGGGAAGATAAAGCAGATAAGCAATGTGCAATATGTACCTGGCTTAGCTAACAATCTACTATCTGTTGGGACGATGGTTGATCAACAACTCAAGGACAGTGACAAATTTCTTGTCAAAGACATCAAGAATCACTACAAAGTGATTGCTACAGGAGCTAGAGTCAATGGGACTTGACTCTACAAATTGAATGCGAGATCTTTTGCTCAAGCTATGGTAAGCACGGTTGATAGTCGAAGTGATCTTTGGCATCAACGATTCGGTCATATTAGTGCTCAAAGTTTACAGATTCTCAAAAGAGGTAATCTAGTTATAGGATTGCCTGATATTTCTTTTGAAGGAAAAAATTGTGAAGGTTGCATTGTGGGAAAACAACACAGAGAGAGGTTTCCCAAAAGTGGAACAAGGAGAGCCAGTGGCATCCTAGATCTTATCCACAGTGATCTATGTGGACCTATGCAGACTAGATCTCTTATGGCTACTATTACTTTATCACCTTCATTGATGATTATAGCAGATGCATTTGGATTTATTTCATAAGCAAGAAATCAGATGCTTTTGCTAACTTTAGAAAAATTCAAGGCATTAGTTGAAAAGCAAACAAGATGTTGCATCAAAACTTTGAGATCTGATGGAGGTGATGAGTATTTTTTGACAGAATTTATTGATTTCTGCAAAGATCAAGGGATCAAGAGGCAGACTACAACACCTTATTCACACAACAAAGAGTTGCAGAACGAAAGAACAGATCTATTGTTGAGATGGCCAGGGCGATGCTCAAAAGCAAGGGTCTGCCAAACACCTTTTGGGCAGAAGCTTGTAGCATAGCTACGCACATCCTGAATCGGTGTCCTACAAAATCTGTGGAAGGTAAGACACCTCATGAAGCTGTTACTGGAAAGAAAGCTAATATTTCTCATTTGAGAGTATTTGGTTGTGATGCTTATGCTCATATTCTTGATGAGAAACGAAGCAAATTGGATGCAAAATCTATCAAGTGTATTTTCCTTGGATATGATGAGAAGGCCAAGGCATACATGATGTATGACACAAATGCACAGAAGCTTGTAATTTCTAGGGATGCTACATTTGACGAGATGGGTTGAGGTGAACAATCTGAAGTAATCACTAAACCTTTTGATGAGGGAGCGAAAGTACAGATCAAGAAGGAAGTGGATTTTGATATAGAAAATCCATTGGACAAAGGCAAGCCTGATGCTGAAATTCCCACGAGAGTACCTAAATGGTACTTATCAGTCCACAGATGGTGCAAAGAAGGGAGATACTCCCGAATCTAGTGAGTAGGGAGAGCTTAGAAGATCAAGTAGAAATCGAAAACCTCCTGCAAGATTAGAGATGAATCTAGCCCTAATGGGTTCTGTGCTAATGGCTCAAGAACCAAAAACTTTTGATAAAGCAAAGGAGCACGAGGAGTGGCATGAAGCTATGGAAACAGAAATGGAAGCTCTATAAAAAAATAGGACTTGGAACTTGGTTGAGCTACCTGATGGTAAGACGCCTATCACTTGCAAATGGATATACAAGATCAAATATGGAGCTGATGGTCAACTCAACAAATACAAAGCACGGTTGGTTGCGAGAGGATTTGAACAGCAGGAAGGTATTGATTTTGAGGAAACCTTCGCACCCGTAGCTAAGATGGTAACTATACGTTCTATCATTGCTATTTATTCTTTCTATGGTTGGAAGATCCAGCAAATGGATGTTAAATCTGCTTTTCTTAATGGAGTTCTGGACAAAGAGGTGTACTTAGTACAACCTCAAGGATTTATTGAACCACAGAGAGAGCACCTTGTTTGTAAGTTCAACAAAGCTATTTATGGATTGAAGCAAGCACCACAGGCGTGGTACTCTTGCATTGATGAACACTTTAAGCGAAGGGGAATGGTAAAGAGTGATGTTGATCCTAATCTTTACATTCTAAGGCAAGATTCAGATATAGTGTTTATTGTATTGTACGTGGATGATTTGATTATCACAGAAAGTAATGAGAGCTTAATTGATGAAATCAAATCAGATCTTTCCAATGCTTTTGACATGAGCGATCTAGGATTGATGCACTATTGTCTTCACATGGAAGTATGGCAAAAGAAAAATGTGGTCTTTTTACACAAAGCAAATATTGTTTTATAAGTTCAATATGCAGGATTGTAAGCCTTTGAGTACACCTATGGATGTCAACACGAAGCTTACTGCATATGATATATCTGAGAAAGTGGATGCTTATTTGTATAGACAGCTGGTGGGTAGTTTGATTTATTTGACACACACACGACCTGATATTTCTTATGATGTTGGTGTTGTTAGTCAATTTATGCAAGATCCTAGTCAAACACACTGGAAGTCTACTAAACGTATTCTCAGATACATTCGAGGGACATTGAATTCTGGTTTGAAGTCTGATCAACTTGAAGCGCCAATATTAATAGGATATACAGATGTTGATTGGGCAGATAATATTGATGACAAAAGGTCCACTAGTGGTCATACATTCAGTTATGGTACAACTATAGTTTCATGGAGCAGCAAAAAGCAACCTACATCAGCCTTATCCTTGACGGAAGCTGAATATCAAGCACTCAACAATGTTGCACAAGAAGCGGTATGGTTACGAAGATTGCTTGTGGATTTAGGTCAACCACAGGTGGACGCGACTACTATATCTTGCGACAATCAAGGCTGCATTCACCTTGCCAAAAATCCAGTTTTACATGCTCGAACCAAGCACATCAAAATACATTATCATTTTGTTCGAGAGAAAATTCTTGATGGAGCCATTGATCTTGTTTTCTGTAAATCTAAAGATCAAGTGGCAAATATTTTTACTAAGTCATTAGGTAGATGTAAATTTGAAAAGTTTCGTACTCTACTATGAATAGAAGAATGTAATTTTATCATTGAGGAAAAACAATGATAAACTTCATTGTTACACTTTCTAGTTACTGTTTACGATGTACTTTATTACTAGTTGTAACTAGCCGTAGGCTAGTCTAGTAGTCTACTCCTAGGTTCTCCCTCTCTATCAGGGTTAAGGGTTTATATGTACATTTTACATTCAGTATGTGTTAGTGTGATAGAGTGATATTGCGTGTTCTTCTTCCGTCTCCCTACTTGGTGATTGCTTATGGTGAATGCTTGATGTTGCATTTCTGATTGTTAACATCAAGGAGATGTCGAATCACTGACATTGGATAAAATTTTTCTCAAGCACAAACAGATGTTGTGATTTTTTTGATAAATCATTCAAGTAAACTTCTAGGGTGTCGCCCATTTGCTGAGAAAAGGCAGCTTGCATAACACGTTGAAATGTGCTAGGAGCAATGCAGAGACCAAAAGACATGACTTTCCAATAGAAGGTTCCCCATTATGTGGCAAAAGCGGTTTTATGTTGACTTTCTTTAGCAATTTGGATCATATTATATCCGCTAAAGCCATCTAAGAAGGAGTATGCCTCATCTCCTGCGAGATTTTCTAGGATGGATTCTCCGAAAGGTAATTGAAAATGATCACGTTCTGTGACGACATTAAGTTTCTTAAAATTGACAGAGATCTAGAGTTTTCCATTTTTCTTAAGAACGATGATGATTGGGAAGACCCACTCAGTATGTTCAATTTCATAGATGAATCCTATTGATTTTGGCCTTGTAGATCGGATTGCATCGGTAGGGACGACTAGCAGTTGGCCTCGCACCCGGTTTAAGGGGAATACGATGCATAGCTACTTGGGGTGAGATGCCTTTCATGTCTTTATAGGACCAAGCAAAGACATGTCTATATTTGCACAGTAGCTTTTCAAGCCGTCTGTCTCTATGTTTCAAGAGAAATTTCCATTAAGTGATATTGTCACGAAAACCATTTATCATGTAACATGAGAGTCAAGTATGCAAGTACAATAAAATACTATTAGCCTCAAATTCCCTGACATTCAATGAGCCTTATGCAAGATCTAAGCACATACAATTCTATGACCATTTGATTGATTAACCCATGTTCATAGAATTGAAGTAACTTAGATACCATAAGGAACACACCATCATGCATAAATAGCATTCATCATTGCTAACACATGCTAATTAGTTAAGAAGACAACTATTCAATGATACAAGAAGAGATTGAAAAAAACATACCTCCAAGTGTCCAGGAACTGGGCCAACCCTCAGTTCAAGGAGTGCTCTTATTGGTACGAAGGCCTGTTTAGTTGCTAATAACGATTTGCATATGTCTCATCTTTTGAAAAACCCAAGAGGGCAAAACAATTGCTTAGAAATTGGTTTTGCCTCCAAAATATCATGTTTGCCCATTGACAAAAAGGGAAGGAGGCTCGTCGTTGGTCTGTTGCGAGAGAGGGAGGCTTGCTTTGAGACAGAAAGGGAGAGATCCGCCCCGTCGAGAGGTCACATAATTGACATTTGGGCTTGACATGTGTCCCATTTTGATAGGCTTTGAACATAGATGTTCATAGCCATAGCACAAAGTTGAAGGGCCAGAAGGGCCAAAACTTCAATTATGCCCGGTAGTGGGTCGTGAGCAGGCCTGCTACACTATATAAAGGCAGCCTTCAACGCACCTCGCCGCAGGGCGGCTCAGTGCGTGAAGGTTGCCTGCTACACATGGTAGCGGGCCTGCTCACGCTCGCTACCTAGTCCATATCGCGCCTGAGATAGAGGTGAGTGCCACTACCGCTGTCCCTTAGCGAGAGGTTTGATAGTAGGGCAATGTGGATGGAGATGGCCAGATGATGGAATGCGCCAGGGGTTCGCCTACCAGTGACCAGGGAGATGGAATATTTTGAAGCCTTGAGGGTGCATAGGATGGGTGGAATTGCATGCTGATGGCTGCATTCTATTGAGCAAAATGGCTGGTTTCCCTCTAGCACACTCCTTGCATGCGCTACGTGTTTATCTATGCCTTAGCTATATGTTCTCTTGTTGTAGTCTGATCACCAGTGTTGGAGGCTAGGGAACGATTGTGGCTCATGTTGGCTGCGTGTAGGAGGTAGAGCACAACTACAATAGCTCGCTGGTAGTGGAGAGCTGTTATGGTAATTTGCTGAGGGTGTGCAATGGAGAGCACTTAAGATTGGAAGCTACATGGCAGTTGAAAGGTACCTTGCCATGTGGATGAGACAACATCATATGATCTGATGGGAAGTTCTCAACAGAGAGATGGTGGCCCAACCATTTTCTTGGCTATGAAGCCTCTACTTAGAATTCAATCCTATAGAAAGCAAACCAAGCTCAAAAGAGGGATTTATTGTCAGTATAGCTTCAAGCAACTCAACCCATTTCCTTGTCATTAACATTGCTACTTCTCAACTCTCTATCTTATAAAGCAAAACAAGGCTTTTCTAGGCAAAAACTATTTTCAAACATAAATAAAAAATAGAAGTAATCTCATAATTAGCACTTGGAATCAGTACCCGGATGAAACTGGTTGCTCAACTAGGGGAATCTATCAAAATAGTGCCTTATCATACTATAACCCATGTTGTAATTCCAACAAGATTATCATAAGGCAATGACAATTCCTCTCCATATGGCAAGAGCAAACTCACTTAATCAGTCTCACAACAAGAAGGATAAATCACCACTTACATCATACAAATTCAGCTCCATAATTTCTATCATCACTAGTGTTTATCAATCGAGGCTCAATGCTCACAAAATGGGTCCTCACTACCATTAAAGAGAATGGGAGTAGTCAATACACACAGAGATTGAGAGTTCTTTCCACACAAAAAAGGAGCAAGGAAAATGGAAGCACACAATACCCAAACATGATGGGAGGGTAAAGAGAGAGTTTAGAAGAGGTTAATGTGGTTGATCTCCGCCCCTTTTTATAACGGTGACTAAAAAGTCCCTTTGTATAAACACATATGAATTGTTAGAAATACTCTTTTTAATGGATAACATCATAATTTGAGATATATAAAATTTTGAATATAAAAAAAAACCAAAAATAGTACTACTATGGATACCATGGCAAAACTCCTCAAAATCTTTCAAACTGGGGTATCAATATGAATAATAAGATAGTTAATATTGGGGGATCCAATTTTCGTATTACAAAATCATATACCAATAGGGTACGTTTTGTGATACCATGTTGATACCCATTATTGATACCACCCGAGACCCTATATACCTGCTCAACACTGATACAAATGGGCCATCATGAGATTTTAGTGAGACTGGCCAAATGCAAGTTGAAATTATACCCATTTTAGGAATATTGCAATACTTAGCTTGTAAGTTAATGTTGTAAGCGCTAGCAAGAATCTAGTGCAACTTAGGGCTCAGTTCTCCTTGGACCTAATTTCTTCCTAGTTTTATTTGAGACAGGTTTTGAGTTTGTGGGGCATAGGGGTTAGAGTTTAAGGTGTAGTGGAATGGAACGAAGATGATAAGACAACTCATCATTCTGATAGTCAAAACTAAAATGCTCTAGTTATAAATCTTGTCTTCCATGATTGCACCAAACACATTAAGACATTTGAACACTTAATCAAAAAAAGATGGAATAGATTCAAATGAAATATTATTACATCAATTGATATCTTTCCCACATATGTTAATAGATCTAAACGGATTAAAGGTACAATTTAGCATAATGTATGATCTTATCCATATGTATCCATTTAATTAGGCGATGATTTAGCAAATTTTTTTTAGGTTTAAAGCAAAAAGCCAGCGAAATGACATTTTTTGGGTTATGTGGTGAATATTGATGAATCAATCAATGGAACAAGATCATAGCTAGTGAAATGTACAACCTTAGCGATAATATGTGTTTACTTCTTCTTTAGATGAGGCTGGAACATCACAGATTGGATCAGAGGCCTGGCTAAACCAGAGAATAGCATGCCCATGTACACGATGCAAATATGCATTGTGATGAGAGTGACGTATTACCATATCACATGTTCTCATGTACGGACATATTGAGAGGGAGTCATTGTTTGTACCCAAAGTTGGTTCATCAATGAGTTTGCATATCTTTCACTGCATTCGATGTTTACAATAATGCTCATTGTTAGGCATTTATCTTATATGTTATTGGCAATCCTCATGTTAGATGGGAGTGGTACTTGATTTATTTTGCTTCCAACCCCGGCCTCCAACCCGTCGTGAACCATTCAATAGTTATATAGTATTTGAAAAGCAAGGTTTGTCTGGTACACCTATTAGAGCAGGTTAATGGCAATTGGTAGATTGGTTCAGGAACTAAGAATGAGAGAAATGCATGGAGAGACGTGTGAAGGATATGTGTGAACGGGTGCGTGGTGTGCTTCCAAAGAAAGAATGACATCAAGAATGGCAATGGGTCAATAGGTTGGCCCCATATTCTAAAGCGTCTATTGTGAATTGGTCACCTAGCTGCTTAGACCTTGACCACCAATGACTTAGTTAAACTGGTGCGATTGCCTATTACATCTACATCCTTTAGGGTTACGAACTTACGCTTTGTGTTTCCCTTCTGACAAAGAAGGCAAAGCTCACATCCGTTCAATTCCGGCATTCCTTATCAACGAAGGTACTTTCACTGCTATTTCTTCAAAAGCTGAGCGCAACTTCTCGCCCCAAATTGGTGTGGTTGCTTCTGAACTTGTATTCAATCATTTTCCGTTCTTATGTATGGAATCGGTTTTCTATTGTTGATCTGTGATTGTAATTTCTAGTTTCAGGGAATCTTAGTTGGATCTTTGTGACTACTTCATCGTGGATCTAACATGGCTTTCACATGTATGTAGGATCATGGTTGCTATATCGTTAGTATGATTTTAGCATGTTTCAGTAGTCTTATTTATTTCTGTTCAAGGGGCTCACGTGTGATTTGTAGACGTAGTTTTTCCAGAGCATAATCAAGTTCATGCTGGTCGGTCCTTTGTTTGACAGATGTGTTTTTGAGCAGTGCATTTCTGTAATAATCTATTTATTGGTTGGATTCAATTGTGGGCCACCGGGTCTTTGCAGCCAGCACATAAGCAGGCATGCCGAAGAACAAGGGAAAGGGAGGTAAAAACAGGAAGAGAGGTAAGAATGAGGCAGACGACGAGAAGAGGGAGTTGGTATTCAAGGAAGATGGGCAAGAGTATGCCCAAGTGTTACGTATGCTTGGAAATGGACGGTGCGAGGCATTATGCATAGACGGGACCAAGCGGCTTTGCCACATCCGTGGGAAGATGCACAAAAAAGTTTGGATAGCTGCTGGTGATATAATACTCGTAGGCTTGCGGGATTATCAGGATGATAAGGCAGATGCGATTCTGAAATATCAACCAGACGAAGCACGTCTTCTGAAAGCATATGGGGAACTTCCTGATAACCTACGGTTGAATGAGGGTATTGCTGGCGGTATGGACGAGGAAGAAGAAGGTGGTGCTGATGATTATATTGAATTTGAGGACGAGGACATTGATAGGATATAGTTGGCATTCCAACTTTGTTTATGAGGGTACGTAAAACAGTGACTATCGATGGTAGCTGCAGTACTAGGCTATTCCGAGTTTGTGAATTTGATCCTTATCTCAGTGCTTTTTACGCCAGCAAAGTGTGTAGGAGGAGCAGTACTTTATCCTAATGCTTGTGTGTGTGAACTGTTAGTAATATTGTAAGGATTGTGGCTATAAAACCTTTATTAAACACTCGTTGATAAAAAAATTACAGCTAGAGCTGATTAATAATTACAAATCCTTTCTGCTACATGCAATTGCCAAGTAGAAGATGGTTTTGAATTTCTTTAGAATCAGATGTTGATCTGAATGAGTATTCCAAGGATGTGTTTGTTGTCTTACTGTTGCTTTGGTAAGCTGAAATTAGAGAGAATTCTGTTGTTAGTTTAGTAACCAGTTTTGCTAGTTTGGAGAATAGCCCATTCACAAATGATGTGGCCTTATTAAGATCCAAATCCATGGCTTGAAAGTTGTTACTGTTATCTGTGCTGTGAAGGTAGGCTTGTGACTTTCTATGTAACGAGGCAGATTCGAAATATTTCGTGAGGTAGTTGACTCTTTGTTGGTCCATTGTTGTTACTCCAACTCAGTAGAACTTTTGCTCTTTGAAGGGGAATATGCAGAACCTTTATGAGATGTTTATAACTTTTTGAACTCAGATACACTACTCAGTTGTTTGCGTTGATTTTTTTTTTCAAGTTTGGTAACAGTGAGGGGATGGCTTAGGTTTTAAAGCACAATTAAGAAGTTCCATAGTCCATACTAGGAGTGTTAGGAGTTTTTAAATTTATAGTACCTTTGTAGTCAAATGTTTGCAATAGAATCAAAATTATGATTTTATTATTTGCCTTTATTCCCAAATTGTATTCTATTTTCAAGTTCATTTTCAGTTTAGAATACTTCTCATCCCGTGCCAATTTGATAAATTTATGAATGAACAAACACCAAGCGATTCAATGGTTTTTTGCATGTTATACCAATCCAGTTTTTATTGACTAATCACATTTGTTTGGAACCAATGCTTTGTGGACCTTTTTTGAAACACCTTTTTGAAAAGGGTTTGAAATAGGAAAGAATCAACAAATCAGTCTTTGGGGTGTTTTTTGGGATTTTATTTGAGCCTTCTAGTATGGCAAAAGCAAGTGTTTAGATTGCAATGCAGATTATAAATAATCAACGATCAATCCAATATTAAAATTTAATAGCATGTGATCGTTTAAGGTTAACAATGCCTATGACTATAATCATCAATGCATGTTGCCAAAATCCAAACTCATCTCTCAAATTATACATTACTTATTAATTTCCATTATCCATAAATGTCAATAGGAAATAACAATATTTACTAGTCTGTACAACGTAAACAACTCAAAAGTAAAATCCTCATTCTTGCCCAAGCAAGTAGGGCTAGCACCTAGACGTTAATGTCTAAGATAGCCTCCTGCAAGTCATTTATGATGCAGGTTCACACTTAAGACCTTCATCATCTTTATCACTCGAACTCTCGTCTCTCCTCAAGGACTCTAAGGATTCCCCACTATTAACCTCACGCTTTGAGGCGTTTGTCTCGTCTTCCTCCCCATCTAGCTCCTCACCCTTGATTGCTCGAGAAAATGGATTTATTTCCTCTGCTTGCAACGTGCAGCGACTCGATTGGCAAGGATGGGCAAAAGTTCCAAATTTCAAGTCACAACTCACAAGAACAAGTTTGAACTGTGAACTTTCAAACTTTGTGAATTTTAACAGTGTTACAATAAATATAAAGTTGGAATTAACCTGGAGACAAAGGCCTCAGTGCGGATCATAATTTCCATGGATCGTGGTTCGAACCTCGAAACATGGTTTGAGATGAATGAATTGTTAGGAGCCTGTTCGAACCGAATTCGAACACAAAAAAGAAAAAGCTCGATTCATTGTTGATTACTAGTTTTATTATCTTATTATGAGTATTGTAATTTGTGTTGGAAGTTTTATCACTTTTGGTCCACTAATGATTCATGAAGTTGAACTTCAACATTTTTGAGAGAGAGAGAGAGAGAGAGAGAGAGAGAGAGAGAGAGAGAGAGAGAGAGAGAGAGAGATCTATCTACTATCATCATTCGTGTTTCTGCATAAGGTTTTACTCGTAGTTCAAATTGCTCAATGCTACCAGAGGTAACTAGACTATCAGTCTTGACTCTCAAATTTCAATGCAGAAAGGCACATGTAGATAGATCAATGCACGCTTTACGAACACAATTGTTACTAGTAGTAGTATGTAAATCACTGTAAATAGCATTCAGAACTTGTTTTTATGAGAATAGAAGACTTAGCACTAAAGGAAAGAAATTGGTTTGAACTGTTTTCTGATTCAGACTAATTAGGAATTTAGGACTAGACGAATCGGCTGATTCAAACCAAAGATGCAGGCCACGTTCTGGAACGCGATCCGGAATGCGTTCCGGAACGTGATCCGAGATTCCCATTAGGGTTTCCTGGAACGCAATTTTTTTTTGTTTTCAAACCTGCCAATATGGGGTATCATGTGAAAGGATTTCAAAAGAGCAGTTTTATTGCTTGGTTTCAGATAGTTAACGTCCAATATCTGCTGGTCACTTCAATAAGATACTGAAGCAAATTGTTTTTGTAGATACGGATTTGCAGATATAACATTGGCTAATCATTTCATTTGTATCTGCCTGCTGCTTTCATTGGTCATTTGGATTGCAACTAGTTGTGGATCCCTCCACAATGAGATAAAATTTTGCAAATTTTTTTGCGATCCGGATCGTGATCCGCTGCAACTAAGATTCAAACTAATTGATTTGAATAAGCTGGAAACTCTAGTGTATACATATCTTCCTCGTCTTGTGACCTTGGTGGTGTTGAAATATAATGCCTATTTTGCCCCTTTTGGCTTGTATACTTGTAACTTGTAAGTTGTCAGGTGGTAGGTCTGGAACCTTGGTCGTGTTGATGTCATTACCTGTAGACATTACCAAAATTTTAAATTAGAGTTTAGAAGCTGCAAGTTGGTGTGCACGTACACCAACTTGTCTAATTGTGCAATGGAAAGTCTATTCCTCGGCTTCGTATGATTAAGAGAGATATTGACTCTTTTTGCATGCACTTGTCAAGTAATCCTTTGACAATATGCGTTTGGCAAGCTCCTTTAGCCTTGAAACATCATTGCCATAATTGTCCCACTAGGAGACATGCTACAATTGTCCTTCTCAAAGTAGTGCTCGAAGTTTAGTAGCTCATGTCTGCACACATTGAAATCCATTCATGAGTGTGCAATCAACTTTTTAGGGAAAATATGCACTTAGATACAATCTTAATGTCTTTAGGTATAGCACTCATATACTGTTAGTAACTACATTTGTAATTCCTCCCTGGAGGGTGAAGAAGGCAAGCCATACCATGTAGAGGCTGCTGGAGCCACTCCCATCTGGCTCGCCACTTCCACAATACTTGTAAAAACTTAGAATCAAAAAACTAGATCGTAGAGCTTGGCCTATACTTAAATTTCAAAAGAAATCGGGGTTCATGACTCAAGTTCAAACTTTAAACTAGAGAATGCAAATCTCGTGTGCAAGTTTGAACCTCTTTTCACCAGTGCAAGAGCAACGCTGTGCCTCCAACTTGTCCATAAACTCATAAAGAAGGTCCAATGTGCAGCCTTCTCTATTGCTAAGTCGTAGGTAGTGTTTCCACAAGCGCGGTTCATTGGTGAACGAACCTCGATATGCCAATGAATCGATTGGCTTTGATTCGGATCGCAAAGAATCAAAAAATAAACTGGTTCTTTGATTTTGAGCGATGCTTTGATTCTGACATCAACGATTCTTTGTTTTGGCTTTTCAAGTTCTGGTTTGTATTCAAATGTTGTGTGACAGATGTTTGATGATAGATCATGAATAAAGCATAAATTACAATGTTAAGTGGAAGTTGGAGCATGCAATCTAGTTTGTGAAGTTTGAAATGTGTCCATTTAACATTGTTAGGTGCACTTGTGATTCTATGAACGCTGAATTGTAATATGGTTTTAGGCTTCAACAATGATTTATGGTACCTTTGAAATCGCCTGTTCGAACCGTGTTTGAATCAGGGTTGAATCGGAAAAGAATATAACTCTCCAGGTTCGAACCGGCGAATCGGTTTTAGGGTTTCCCCCCTCCCTTAGTTTCTACCCTTCGATTATGTCAAAAAGAAGTACTTTCTTAGTGTTAATGGGTAACATGTACATTATAATTCGTGATTAATCGATAGTGAAATTTGAATCCTGACGTGCAACTCCTGAGTCTTGTTACGTAACAATACCTGTCACCTGTGATTTCGGGTTCTTGATCCATCTGTTGCTCGCGGTTTTAGCTATGATCTATCTGATATCATTTGTGACACTAGCTAGTAACTACCAACTTACATACATGAGTAGAAAGATTGATCATTGTTACTCGTTACTCAAATCATTAATGTCACACGGTACACCATACATATTACAATTTAGTATTTACAATTAAACACTCGAAAAAACCCTGAAGGCTCTCTCTCTCTCTCTCTCTCTCTCTCTCTCTCTCTCTCTCTCTCTCTCTCTCTCTCTCTCTCTCTCTCTCTCTCTCTCTCTCTCTAATGCCAAAAAAAAAACGATTCGAACCGTTTTTTCTTCAAAAAAATATTTAAGTTTTTTTTTTCAAACCCAAAGAAATGGTTCAAACCGGGCCGATTCGAACCGGCGGTTCAAACCGTGGTTCGACACAACACTGGGCTTTAGCTTTCTACCAACAACAATGAACTTTGAAATGTATGTTTTCAATAGCAATTTAACATCTATAAGATTTTAGACACATTGTAGACATTACACGTATTACATTAGATATTTTTTAGCATTAAACATTTTGCCATTTCTTTTGGAAGGGACCCAGTTAGAACTTAAAACCCTGATTCATGGAGATTCATTCGATTTTGAAAAGGTTGAAGACTGGATTTTGAACCGGGTCGAAACACTACTTGCAGGACATTATATAGGGCCGCAACCCTATCGCAAGAGTTTGTGCCTCATCCCTTTGAGCACGGTTGTCTCAAAACAGGTGGACTTTACCTCTCGTGAGCATTCCCACTATTTGTCCGTGGTTTAAAATTACCATTTGTCTCTGTGTGCCATGTACCTTCAAGAGGCAAACTCATGATGGTACCTTCAAGAGGCAAACTCATGATGAATCAAGACTTGAATTGTATAAGGTAGTAGTTCAACAAATAGATCATCAGAACATGAATCATGAACATAAAAGTTTGAAGGCTGTAGCACACATGATGGTGGCAGGCTTCAAGAGTTTCAAGCTAGAAGAGGACCTAAACGTGTTAAAGATCCTCTGCTTCTTGGTGACAAGTTTCACCAAGAGACGTCCTGTCTCCACCTCCTCCCGCGCTATGCTATATTCTCCAAAAAGAGAGCTAAGCCATGAGTAGCACCTAGGGTCCAATAAATCCAAGAGTACTTTTCATTTACGAGTGTTCCCATGGCAACGTAGTTTGCCATGTTGTATGTGATAACCTATAAAGCACATTGCAGCTTAACTATCAACAGTCATCAATCCAATTGGCATCGTAACAATTCATGAGCTTTTGATCAATCTGTGTCAGTTGCTTTCCATAGGGGTTGAAGCAAGTGAGCAACAATTTGAATGGGCTTGTGACAGGAATTAAGCGCATGAATGCAAAAAAATGTATGATTGCTAGTGAAGTAGGCTGTGGAAGGCCCGATCTGGAAATTTGTTGATTGGGCCGAGTTGTGCAGCCCTCTTGATCCACCAACCATGACCCTCATATTGTCTGGTTGTGGTTGTGATAATAAGTACTATAGCACTAATGCATGGTTAATGATCATAGCGGGACCTATAAATTGGTATCAGAGCCTTGTGAAAAAGAAATAAGAAATCTAAGTCCATAAAATGTTTGGAGCATTTAGCCCTGATTCAAAAGCATAATGCCAACCGTCTTCTACACGAAGGGTCTAAGAGCTCATAGCTGGAGGTCATATTGGTAAATTGATGAAACACATGTATGTTAGCCGGTATGACAACTTTCATTTAAATGTTATTCTTCTAAATTATCAATTTCTGAAAAGTTTCCCTTTTTCTTTCGTTCATTTAGTCTCCCCATTCTTTTAGAGTTTGGCCTTTTGGAGATTAGAAATATGCATATCTTCTATTGATTGATGAACATTAAAAAGCACACCATATCTTCTGATGACTGATGCTCATTCCTAAGGTTTTTTCTTAGGGACGGGTACTGTTCCATTCATTAGGAAAGGGCGTTCCGTTCCCAAGGAACAGTTTTCAGAACGAATTTAGGAAAGGGGAATTTGTTAATACACGAACTTTCAACGGGGATCAAATGCTGATTCAGGAACGGATTTGATCAAACAGGAACTGAATGAGGTTTGCAAACGGCGATTCAGAAACAGAAATGAGGGCTGCAAATAGATTTAGGGGTTGCAAATGGCGATTCAGGATCAGGAACAAGGCTGCAAACGGACTTAGGGTTTGCAAAATGGTGAGTCAGGAGCAGGATAACTGTCAATCTAAAACAGGAATGAGGTCTGAAAACAGGAATAAGGGAAGAAAAATTAGAAAATATGTACCTAGGAACCTTTTCTAACTAGTAGAAACACATTCCTAGTAACGGTTCCGTACCATTCTTGGGAACTATGCTTCTGACCAGGGACATGGATGATGTGGAAAGAAAGATTGTGGATAAAACTCTGTTTTTTAAATACTTCCACCTCGAAAGGAGGACCACATCAGGTCTCATTATTTGTCCAGGTTATCTTGAGCTTTGTAAGATACATAGATCTTTGGTAAATCATTGAAGTCCATGTAGAGATAGGGGGATAGTGAACTTTTATGAAAAGTAGGAAAAATGTGCTGATTGTTCGTGTTGGAGGCTTAGACAGAAGAATGCAATTTTCCAGATATCTGTGAATTATGAATCTGGGGAGGAGGTACCTACCTTTTCCTTGTGACTTTTATGAGTTAACTGAATCAGTTACTGCTTATTTAAAAAAAACAAGATGATGGAGGGACTCTGGAAGGTTTACCCTGATTGCAGCTGCATTGTACTATATCAAGATAGTCTAGTCACAAGAATACTTGAGGAGTTAGATAGTGATTCAATCAGGCTGCCAGTGGCATGGTTTCCATATGAGATACAGAAATCTGACGAGCATATTCTATTTCATCTATTCAGCTATATGTTCTTTTATGTCTGGTTGTAGTTCCCATTCTGCAAATATTAAAGATCCAATTGAAGTAGCACATTTGCATTTATGCAGGTTTACTGTTTGGCATGAGGGCTATATCCACAAAGTAGCTGTTGTATTTGTTTCTTTGCTTGACAAGAGAATTTAGTATTGAAGTTTACAGTTTGAATGTTAAGCTAAATCCTGAAATCTGTATTAGTATGATTTCTACTTTTTTCTTAGAACTAAAATTGCTTTGGTGTTTTAAGTCAAAATTATTTGCACCTACTAGCCCCCTTGTGCCTCAGTTTGGCTTGAAGGGAAGAGTTGAGAAGGTATTGTTGTGCGATAAAGAAGTGGCAGTTCTGGTGGCACCTCATCATGGCTGCAAAAGTATCTGCAGCTGTGGACTCACCTGCCACACATTTTCCTTGAAAGTATAACGAAATTCACATCTATTTTTTCAGTACTACATTTACATAATTTCGCTTGAATCTCTGTTGGATTATGTAATCAAATGTACCAATTTTTTAGTGTTATGAAATGTATCAAATTTCACAGATAATTGTATGTATTGTCTATTGGATTAACAACTTTTGATAGTCAAATGTACTGACTATCGTGATTAGTTGAATCCATTGTTTTGTTGAGTAAAGTAGTTGAGTGGTCAAATGTACGGGGCACTCGAGTAAAGGAAGGGACTGTGTATTAAAGTGGATATTGAAGTAATCGAAGGCATTGAGCATTTAGATGTTTTTTAAAGTTCACTGAGGGTGAGGAAAAGGTGCACTAGAGAGGGGAGAAAACCCTGCAGCATATATATCAAATAGGGTCCCGAACATGGCCCTGAAAGGAGAATTTCCAGAAACTGTATGGTCTGGGGTAAAACCATCAATCAGTGATTCCACAAGGAGAATGTCAAGTGCAAATTTGTCGACAATGAGGAAGTTTTGTCCCTACTTTTTGGTAACTTATTGTAGTTTCCTTTGGTTTTATGTAGTGCTAGGTAGTTGAAATAGAGCAAGAGTATTCCTTCTCTCACCTTGAGGCTCGTGTTACATGTGTCTAGACGTATATTTTTGATGGTTTGATCCAAAGATTTCTCATGAATTGTAGCCTTTATTAAGGTGTAAAATGTACTGTACATCTTGATGACATCACTGATTTCTCTATATAAATTTGTGAAAGTGAATATATTCTAATTTCACGAATAGATATTTATGGAGGTGTAGAATGTACTGTGCATCTTGATTCTTGAAAGTACCGAGCAATTGAATTGCTAATGCATCATGAATCCTCCTATTATTGTATCTTTGAAACAATGCATGTTGAACTTGTCATGGAAGTTACCATTTTATGAGGAGTGTTTTTGTTTTGTAAATTTGTTTTAGATTTGGAACGCATGTGGAGGCTCAGAACAAAAGATCTCTATCTCATGAGTTTATTATGGTGAATCTTGCATGGTTTATTTTTTCCAAATAATGTATTCTAATTAGTTTTTTCTTCACATGGTTCTGATTTCTTTTCCGCATGAGTGTAGTGTGATGGAGGGTGTAGCGTGAGCCTTGAAGTGTCTTTGATTTCGACGATTAATGGATGCTTGTTTACTTGTCTATTAACTTAATCTATATTGGATGGTTGTACCTTTGCCCTTAGTTTGAGATGTGTTGCTTAGGAATGATGCAAGCAATTATGCATGGTTGTGCATGAGCAGTTATTGGCCTTGCATGTGCTTATTATTGAATGTAAAACTCACATGCATATGTGGTTTAGTAGTTAAGGGTTACATCATTCTTTATTTGATGTAATATTTTCTAAAGTTATGGTATCTTATGACTAAGCCTATGCGGTTGGGTATAGGTACACTTTTTTCTTGTGACTAGTGGTGGAACAAGTAGTCTATATCCCTTCAATGGTTGTGCCCTTTTCTCAAATTAGTAATCTGGAAGATTCTTCAACGAATTTTTTTGACTAATTTAAAAATGGAGTCAAGGAGTCTGGAACGAGTATATGAGATGAATAGTAATCAGGTGAAGAGGAGTTAATGTGTTTCAAAATAATTGGCCTACTAAGAAATGATGGGAAAGAGAAATTATGAACTCTCAGAATTCTAGGGATATATGTTGTATAATTAAGAGTCAAGAATTGGGGGAAATTATTTGAAATAAACCAAAGGTCTTAAACTTTTAAATGCTTGTAATTATAGAGAAAACGCAAAATCTAGCTTGAGTATTTTGTAATTTCATGTACAAGTGTAAATCTCACATGCATGGAGCATGTTTCCATGTGTGGAGAGTAGGCATAATCATCTTAGTTCATTTATGTTGAGTTTGAATAGTCAATAGGCCTTAAACTTGAGTTTTGGGAGTTCTGTGCCAAAAATAACCCCAGTACACATGTTTGTAGGTGTTTAGGCCAACAATAGTTTGGACTTAGCTTGAGGTAGTGTAGGCCTTTGACATTTGGCATGATGATAGAGGGCTAGTGACATGTCTTTTGATGTCGTGATGTTGTCATGTGACCAATCACAAGAGAGAGATGCATCATAAATGGTCCAATCAATGTAGGAGATGACAACTCAATGGACCAATCAAATTTAGAGGTGCTATGTAAGAGTTTCAGTCAATTTACTTGCTTACTACTCTTGGATCATAAACCACTATATAGAGGAGCTCTCTTTGTACATACAATCAAATTGAGAGTTAATGCAGTTTTGGTTCACATACATATTTTGGTCTATTTTCTCTCTATCCGAGTGTGTGCATATTTTCTCTCTCTACACGAGAACAACATGCTTGGTATGTGAAGAGTTAGAGTCATTGGTCTTTGTGGAGTCCAAAGGGGTGATTGGATCTGAATTTGGTGTGGTTTGGTGTAAATTTGTTGTGTTTTGATTTTCGTTATCAAGGCAAGGCCTAATTTCCAATTGACTAGGTTTTGGGGTGATGTGATTCATATGTTTGTGATCTAGATCTTTTTAGATTTTTGATGTGTTCGAATCTAGTGTTTTGAGAGTCACAAAGTCATCATTGGAGTCCTTTCAGATGTGTGTACTTTGTGTACAAGAAAAGATTTTGGTGAAGATTGATTCTAGGATTTGTGATTGAGATCTTGTGTAGATCTTGCTAGATCTTTGATTTGTTCAAGTTTGGGCTTTTGGGAGTCACAAAATCACCTTGTTGAGTCATTTCACAAGCTTGTACTTTCTGTAAATTTTCATTTGTCTCATCATGGCATCAATAGGGGGGTACCTATTGGAGGCAAGTGAAAGGTTGAATTCCTCTAACTATTCTATTTGGAAGGTTAGTTTGGAATCTATTTTGGAGCTTCAAGACATCATGGATATTGTGCTTGGCAATGATGAGGAGTCTCAAGTGCCTTAAGAATCCATAAAGGTAAAGAAAAGAACAAGGTTGGCTGTCCATTGCATCAAATTGAATGTGTCCAATGAACTCGAGAGAAATTGGAGCATGTGTTTGGCCAAGGAGACTTGGGATACTTTGCAAACTATTTATGAGTCTAAAAGCATTTCTAGAATCTTCATTCTTAGAAACAAGATCCTTCAAAGTTTTCAAAAGAGTGATGAGAGTGCTCAAAATTATGTTTTGAGGGCAAAGACTATAATAGGGAGCTTGCATGTATTGGTGATTCATTCAAGCAAAATGAGCTTGTCCAAGTGTTGAATAATCTTAGTGATGAATTTGCTAATCTTGCTCAATCTTATGCAATCCAAGGAAAGCTACCATTTATGGAGGGTCTACAAGGAGTCTTGGTGGCCGAGGAGAGTAGGCTTGTTTTTGGCCAAGGAGAGTAGGCTTGTTTTTGGCCAAGGAGAGTAGGCTTTAAAACAAGCTTTGCTAGAATGGGGCAACTCAAGAATAAAGGTGGGGAAAATGCTTTCTTCTCTCATGACAAAGGCAAAGACAAATTGAAGGCACATTTCAAGAAGGACAAATCCAAGGAGGATGGTGATGAAGACACTTTACAACCATCAACAAGCGAGAAATCCAAAATCAAGTGCTTTTATTGTGGCAAACAGGGACGTGATCTCAAAGTGCTACAAGAAGAAGAGAGATGAAGAAAAGCAAGAAGGAAGGCAAACTTCAACAATAAAGAGGGAGATGGCTTCAAAGAGGAGTCACTCATGGCATATACGTGTACACCATCAATTTCTATGGCGGAAGGTCCTTGGTGGATTGATAGTGGGGTGAGCTCACATGTCACAAGGCAAAGAGAGTATTTCTCTTGATTTTCATCTTGTTCTAAAGTTTATTCATGTAGCATATGGTGCTAAATGTGAGGAATAGGAACCATTCCTATTTGGCTTGAATCAAGGAGAAGAGCAAAACTTCAAAATGTCTTGTATGTTTCTTCAATATCTAGAAATTTATTGAGTGTGAGTCAATTGATTGACAGTGGATGTGATGTCAAGTTTGGTTGCAATGCTTGCTTAATCATCAAGAATGGAAATGTCATTGCCAAAGGGATTAGAGATGGTAGGCTTTACAAGCTTGATCTTTGTATGAGAGCTAATCACAATTAGAGTATATTTTTCAAGAGGAGAGATTGGAGCATCCAACTTTGATCTTAATGTCAAGAATGATGTTTCCAAGTGCGGATGAATGTGCTTCTAATGTTGGTGATGTCAAGGATCTTGCAAGGCTCAAGGAGGAGTGAAGATGGTCTAGAGTATCCACACCTAGGCACATCAACTGGATCATCAAGATTCAAGGAGGAGCTATCAAGGCTTGTTTGCATAATTGAAAATATGCGAAGGGAAGGCACTATCTCATCCACCTCTAAGACTTTCATGATTATTTGATAATTGAATCAAGTTGCTTTGATGATGTGTCAAAATCTCAAAGTAGACTTGAGATATTTCCACATGACTATGATGCTTTGGTGAGATACAAAAATGTTATGATCTTTTATCCTCTATTTGGTAGCATGCTATTAGTTCATGTGTGGAATGATTATCTACTTGCTTTCGGATTAGTCAAATCATCAATTTGGTGGATGATGTTGTTTTTTTATGTTGTGAGGCAATTTGTGAACACATTATGATAATAAGTGAATCATCCTCCAAGGACACTTATATCCATAATGATGTATTTAGCCTCATTAGATCTGAGATTAGCATGGTAATCAAGGATGAAGATACAATGCAAACTTTTTGTCAGTATAGCATGCATAGTCTTGCCAATCTTGATATGCCTAATTTCTCAATTTTTGACAGTACTTCCACGTTATGAAAGTTTGCTTGTGCATGATGAATGACATACCATCAGGAATGGAAATGAGTAAAATGAAAAAAATAAATTGCATTCACATTGTACATCAATTGCATTCACATTGTACTCATCATAGCAATGGGGATTGCTTTCACTTATGGAAAATCTTTAATATGCAATCAAGCACTCACAAATTTGTTAATGTATATACGACTAAGAAGGTTGTACGAGGAGATTTTCTCTCAAATTGTCAAAGAAATAAAAAATGAACAATTGTTTCTACTTATATTCATATGTGTGAAAAATGGTAAAACATATCTTCCTATGTTGACTCTGGGAGCTATGCTCACCTTATTTCTTGTAAATATTTTATTGTACATAGAGGAATGTGAATTGAGCACATATCCTTCTAGAATAGCTTGAGTTTGAGTTAGGTAGATCCATTTATGATGTCATGCAAAAAATTAGATAGCATGCATTGTCATTCAGAGTGCATGCATGCAACATGCAATCAGTGCATGCAACATGCAAATTAGTGTATATGATCTACACATGTCTAGGTAGTTTAGGGAGCTGACATGCAATCTATGCAATATCCATGCATGCAATTTTACATGTGGATCTATGATATTAGAGTTACAGTACATGGAAATCCACAGTAGGAACTCGAGCCTCATTGATGTAGGAAAATTTTGGCTTGTTTTGCCATATTGTGAATATTGAGATTTTGGTGATTTTTCTCTCTACTAGAGTTTTTGGTCTCCATTTTCTCTCTCTACCCAAGAGCTTTTTCCCATAATAAGCACTTGGAATTATTTTTGATAGGTATCTCTCATAGTGAGAACTTAGTTCTTTGAGTCTGTGGTATGCCGTTGTGCTCTTACCTTGGATTTTTCAAATAATCTATTTTTTGATCATTCTTGTGCAATCACAACACCTCATAAAGATCCTGTAGGGTGTGTGGTGAAGTTCAAAGTTCACATGGTATCAGAGCTTTGTGCTTTGTAGAAGTGAGGGTGCATACATAAGATCTTGAGTGAGCCCTATACGGACAGAGAGCCGTGTGAAACCAGACCTCTTTGAGTGCTACTTCTCAAGGAGTGGTCCAAATTTGATGTTCTATTGCTTGTTGGATATGTATTGAAGAATAGATTGTGTTGCTCGAGTTTCTAAATCAATTTCATTTGTTTTTAGAAGAGCTTTAGGCAATCAAAGAGATAGGGAGAGTACTCATTTTTTCTGATATGCCAAAGTGAGCACACATCATTTCTTTTCATCAATATTCTCAAATTTTCATTATTAATCAAGTAGAATTGGATAAAGTCGAGTTTTGTGAGGTCTTAGACATTTCATTTCACACAAAGTATTGTGTTTGAGTTGAAAGTAAATTCCTAGAGAATTTTTCAGTTCTTTGAAACTCGTGGTAGAGATAGACTTCATACTTGCATGTGCTTCATCATTTGATAGAAGCTAGATCCAAATTCAAGATAGATTGATTTTTCTATTGTGAGCTTGATTTCACATATTGTTACTAGATTTCATAGGTTGGATCAACATTATAAGTGTTAAATCCTAGGTTGAAATAGCAAGCAACATATTCAATTCCATCTTTGTCATTACTAGAATTTTTCAAAGAGAACATGTTTTCAACTGGTTCACATTTCTTGGAGCATAGTGAGAGATTAACGTCTTCCAATTATGCAATGTGGAAGATAAGAACAGAATCATTATTGATTCTACAAGATGTAATCGACATTGTGAGTGGAGCTGACGAAGAACCTACAGCTCCTAATGAAGCTGCAACATTCAAGAAGAGAGCTAGAATTGCTCTTCATTTCATAAAAATGAATGTCACAAATAAAGTGTTAACGAAGATTAGTACTTGCACACCAGAGAGTAGATGAGAGTGCTTCAACTTATGTAATCAGAGTTAAAGATCTTCATCAAGAGTTAGCTGGTATTGGAGATGCTCTAAAGAACACTGAGTTTGTTCAAGTAGTCCTTAATGGACTAAGAGATGAGTATGACAATATTGTGTAGACTTATGTTGTCAGGGAGGAGCTTCCATCTTTGGAGACTCTTCAAGGAGTTCTCATTGCTAAAGAAAGCAGACAAGAGAACAAGATGCTAAGGATCAACAAACTTTTATTGAAGGACAAAGCACTCTTCACCAAGGACAAGTCAAGAGGCAAGGGCAAAGGTCAACAACACTTCAAGAAGGACAAGGCCAAAGAAGGTGGCGAGGATCAATCCTCACAAGCTGCAACATCCAGTGGCAAGAAGAAGCTGTCAATGATCAAATGTTTCTTTTGTGGCAAGAAGGGCCACTATGCATCAAACTGTTTCAAGAAGAAGAACTAGTCCAAGCAAAGTAACCTTACTAATGAGGAAGACTGTGAGGGTAATGAGAGTGAAAGGGAGGATTCTTTAATGATGTCTAGTTTTTCATCCTTTCTTTTTAAGAATGAAGAAATGTGGTGGATAGATAGTGGGGCTAGTTTCCATATGTCTAGTTCTAAAAACTCTTTCACAAGTCTCATGCCATATGTAGGTGCAAAAAGATCAATCTATACTGCTAATGGTGTAGAATGTAGAATTGAAGGAATAGGGAGTATTCCACTGAATGCATCATCATCGAAATCCTTTTGTTTGCATGATGTACTTTATGTGCCTAAACTAACCAAGAACCTCATTAGTGTAGGATAGTTGTTTGATAGTGGATTGGATGTCAAATTTCATGTTGACAAGTGTGTAATCTTGAGGGAGAATGAAGTGATAGCTAGAGGATCTAGAATTGGAAAGTTGTACAAGCTAAATTCTAGGGAGAGCGCTAACATTTCTGATGTTGCTTATGAGACCAAGGTTCATCAAGAGTATTTATGGCATAAGAGATTCTAATAAGTTTAAAGACTATTGTGAGCAAGAGGGAATACAGAGAGAATTCTCTTGTTCTTATACTCCTCAGCAAAATGGATTTGCTGAAAGAAAAAATAGAACATTGTGTGAATGTGCAAAAGCCATTACGCTAGAAGCATCTCTACCTAAAGAATTTTGGGGAGAAGTAGCTGCATGTGCAAATTATCTTTGTTATAGGTTTTCTAATCTTGCTATAGAAAGAATAACACCATTTGAAATATTGTACAAGAAAAAGCCTAAGGTAGACCATCTTAGGACTTTGTGCTATGTGGATGTTCCTGTAGAGACTAGGAAAAAGGATGATCCTAGTGCCATTAAAGGTATTTTTGTTGGATATGCATCTTCTAAGAAAGCATATAAAGTTTATGTTCCCTCTGCTAACAAGAATATTGTAAGTAGAGGTGTGATCTTCCATGAAGATCAAAAGTTTAACTTGGATGAGACAAAGATCAAGGAATCTCATGCAGGATTTACAATCATTAATCTTGATGTTGTTTAAGATGTGGTGGGCCCGAGGCTTGAGGAGGAGCAACTTCAAGTACCTACACCTAAAAAATCCACAAGAGAAAGATCCAAGCCAAGAAGGCTCACATATGATGAGGGAGGAAGACAAGTGGAAGGTGAGACTTCCTATCATGCATTCTTTATATTAGATGAAGAGCCTAAAGATGTCCAAGAAGCACTTCAATCCAAGGAGTGGGTTGAAGCAATGACCCTCGATTTTGAAGCCTTGATGTCAAATATTACATGGGAGCTTGTGGAGCCACCTAGCAACATTCAGGATCAAGTACAACAATGATGGATCCATCAACAAATTCAAAGCAAGACTTTGAACACCATTGCGAGTCGAATGAGAAACTTTGCGACCAAAAGAGAAACTTTTGGAATATTCTCCTAAATTCCTTAAGAAAGTGTCTTAAATTAGGCTCCTTTTCAAAAACACCTTGCGCACGGATAAAATATGTTTGAAAAATGACCAAAAAAAGGGTGATTTTGAACATTTTCAAGATTTTTGAACTTTTAAAAAAGACATGGTTTGCAAGTCACTTTTCATAATGAAATTTAAAATAAAGTAACAAAAAATTGAAACATATTAAAATTTGCTCTATTTTCAAAAACATGCATTTCGACACAATAAACTATACACAATAATGTCTTGATTTCATGCATTTTACAAAATTAAATGGTAGTCTTTCGCAAAATGTCCAGATATTTATGCTTCTTGCACTAATACCAATATATACAAAAATTTTTACATGGGACATTCACTCTCGTAGCCATCTGTATCCTCGTGAACCACAAAGCAGACCTTGAAGATGTTGTAGAAATAACTTTGTTGAGAACAGTGGGTCTCCGCCCATTTGGCTTGTTAAGTAGTCTAAAGAATGAGCTTAAAAAAATACACCAACTATGCATTACATGTGATATTTCCAGATATCTTTCTAAACGGTCACAGCCTAGACAAGTGTAATGTTCTAGTGTTATGAGATCTCCGTGTTATCTTCAACTGCATAGAAATATAATTTCCTATTTTCCTTTGTCGCAAAAAGCTGTTGTTCACAGATTCCCACTGAATCTGTGAACACGATTCTTTTATCGTTCGTACTAGATGTGGTCAGCTAGATATTGGCGGAAGTGCCCAAAAAAATGGAGAGGTAAAAATGTTGATGAGGATATTGGAGATGTCGCAATCTCTTTCCATATTGACATGCTATCTATGACTAAGAATGAGGTTGAGTCAATCAACCCATCCACCTTTGATTCCGTTGTGTAGAATTTTTCAAAACATCGCTATTTGCACTATAGAAAGTGAGAGACTAAGACTTAAAAAGATATATAAAAATGAGGGTTATATTATGGAAAAGGGTGATTTTATCCTTTCCTTAGCCACATCATCTAATAAACTTAGATTGGTTATGGATTACACTAAGACTCTTTGGGATCCTATTTGGAAGAAGGTAAGTAATGCTTTTGATCAGGAAATAAAAGACGATCCACAATGGAGTGACATGGTTGCATGCTTATATGTTAAGATGACAATCATAGATTTCTGGCACTAGGTGCTCGAAAAAAATCATTTCAAGTTGATTGGTCATGTGAAGGAAAATTGTAAAGAGGAAAAGAAAAGGAGGGATAAGTCTGTTACATATAGTGCTAACATGATCATATTTGACTTTGCCACGGATTTTGTGCCAAATGGCATTCCAGGTGAGGTTCCTATATGGAATGTTTGTTGTGATGGATTGATAGATGGAGGTCTACAACTAGCCAGTGTCCTACTGGTGGATGATAGCAGGTGTGTTGTTTGTTTTGTGTCTATGAGTCATAGAGTAGTCAAATTTAAGATTTCTGTGTGTATATATTGGTGCATTTAATACACTTAACCACCATTTGTATAAATGGACAACAATAGCATACATATAAAACTAAAATTTGTTGTATTTCATTTAGGTCAAGTGGCAAAACCCTTGGCCGAAGCTTCTCACGCCCACTTCCTGTACTATGCAACTACTTGGACAATGATAGCATCTGCCACGATCTATTCCAGAAAGTGCAACGACTCCATGCCATCTTCTTGTACAAGAAAGCATGAGAGATGGAGGAAAAGAGATAGAGAACAAGGACATTCCACATCCACTTCATAAGAGGGCCAACCTGCTTGTATTAGAAATGAAGATGATAAATGTACAATGATTCGAAATTGCTACTTATATAGGAAATTGAGGAGATGGACGTCCCAATTCCTATTGGCTAATCTAGACCTAAGTATTCAAATAGTGGAGGGAAACCATTCAAAAATTGGAGGGAACCAATTTGAATTTGAATTTTGGTGGGAAACCCTACTTTATTCACTCAACAGGACGACCATCCCACTGGACTAGGAACTGAATCTGTCGATGGCGTCGATTGAGTATTAGGCCCTGCGACATTAAAAGTCTTGCAAAAATCCCTAAAGTCCTTTTATTGACTTTCTAATTATCAAATCTCTATGTGATCATCGGGTTGGACTTACACACGCAGGGTGCCAAAGCTCTCTCACTTATTAGTTAGGGTTAGTGTTGCCTTGGGATCCACAAACCCTCCAATAGTATCCCCCACCAAAACTGGTGGCGGTCCCACGACACCTCGTGAGATTATTTATTTTGGGCTCTAGTTGGCCTCGCTTTGCACCTTTATGAGATGTTATTGAACATTTTCCATAAAAACCAAGCGCTTTGTGTTGAAATCCTTTTTGTGCGGTAGGAAGCACCTATTTGTGTCTAAAAGCCATTTGGACAATGTCCAAGCTGTGAATCTTGATTCCCACGATCCGACCGACATCGCATCTCGATAGTATAATTTGGCCAATGGCAACTGATCTTGCACGGTGTCGGACACCATCGAAATATTTGGATCAAAATCCAAGGTTGAAAAATAATTATCCCAGCTCGTGGATAACGACGCAAACACTGTCAAATCATTTGCAAAGAGTGCAGATTGCCTAAGAGTTGGATCTGATGAATGGCAATATTCAGTTGCATGAAACTGGAGCGCTCGGTTGAAATCAATTGAGATTTGCCAGTTGTACTTCTGATAGATAATTGGCCAGTTTGGGGTACAAGAAAGTCTAAATTTGTTTCTCGAAAGTGATTGTTTTTTGAAATAATGGCCTGTTCCTTGAACTAGATGGACCTGCTTCCTTGGCCGTTGCACCATTTGGTATTCCTTCTGCAGTATCTCCATCTCCTCCTTGATCCATTCCAGCATCCATTTCTCCCTGATCCTATTGTTGAGGCGAGAATTGAGACAAAACCGGAACGGTGATCTAAGGGTTCACTTCCAAGACCTGAGCAGCTGCTTTTTCGTAATCTTTGATTATTGCTTTGGCCTTGGCCAACTCGGTCGATGCTGTGAGTTTGAATTTATCAAATCAACTTTGGGATCCTGCAAATGAAACTCGATAAGTCTCAACTTTTTTGAACAAATAGTTGATCTCCTCCGGTGAGATAGGACGATCAGGTGACAGGCACGTGTGTTTGAATATACATGTCACGCTCAAGGATGGTCGCATCCAATTCACCTTGAAGCCTTTCACGATCTTAAGCAACCATGTCCAATTGCCCCTGAAGCAGCAATACTTAATGTTTGGCATCTTGGATAGCTTGATCCACTTGATCCTACGCAGTAGTTAGTGTATTCTGAAGAATTGCCACATAGCCTTTGAGATTGTCGGACTTTCTTCGAGATTGTTTGGCTTTCTTCATCTCTGTAGAGCGAGTGGCAGCAGAGGAAAGTTGTTGTGGGGCTATTTCCTACCCTTGCCTCAACCCAAGATCCAAGAACACAAGCACCAAGGAGACGAGGTTAGATGTCACGTGATACCATAGATCAAAATCCAGCATGCATTGATGATCCACTAAGATCCATTAACACAAGCATTAACCCTAAATCCACAAAGATGGTAGCTTACCCTTCTCTCTCTCCCTTTCTCTCTCACAAAAAACATAGGAATTAGAAAATCCAACAATATTCAAATTCAACAATTCGCAACCATAAAGAAAGCATGAGAGATGGAGAAAAAAAAAAAAAAGAGCAAGGACATCCCACATCCACTTCATAAGAGGGCCAACCTACTTGAATTAGAAATGAAGATGAAACATGTACAATGATTTGAAATTGCTACTTATATAGGAAATTGAAGAGATGGGCGTCCCAATTCCTATTGGATAATCTAAACCTAAGTATTCAAACAGTGCAGAGAACCCATTCAAAAATTGGAGGGAACCAATCTGAATTTGAATCTGGTGGGTACCCCTACTTTATTCACTAACTTCACTATTGGGTCCTGTGACATTAAAAGTCCCGCAAAAAGGCCTAAAGTCCTTTTATTGACTTTCTAATCATCAAATCTCTATGTGATCATCAGGTTGGACTTACGCACGTAGGGCGCCAAATCTCTCTCACTTATTAGCTAGGTTTAGGGTTGCCTTGGGATCCGCAAACCCTCAAACACATGCGGTTTCGTCCGCTATTGATTTGTGCTCACCAACATCATTTGACTTGTATTTCTATATATTCAATTTGAATAAATTATTGTCTGATTTTGCACTTAGATTTTGTCAATGTCGCATGCTTTTCGTTTTCTATTTGACTCTTTAATTGCTTTGTCTGACTGTCTACTCTTCCGCTTCCGCATAAATGCAATTAAGTTCTATTTTGTGTTCGTCTATTATTTTGAGTAGTGCACGCATCGAGGGCATCAGTCGACCATTGCTTTCACGTAGTAGTAGGATCGTTTCGGATTGTTCGACCTTGAGGTTCAGATATGTGGCTAATCTAAGTGCAGGATATATTGAGAATAATAAGCGTGAAAGCCTTACCATCCTTCAATTTCCACTTTGAATCGGTTGTGTCATCTTCAAGCTTCACTTCGATACATGTGACAACATCCCACAACTCATTGGTGATAGCAAGGTATTCATCCTAAATTTTTACAAATAGTAATTGGATCCATTCAGCTTGTCTGCAGCCCACAACAACATATTTGTGGCCTGCTATCTCTGTGCGGCCTGTTTTCTACCTACGACCTATTTTTCTACCTGCGACAACCTGTCTGAGGGCCTACACTCGTTGTCTACTGTTTGCCCTTTGCTGATTTTGTTGTTTGCAACCTGCCTATGCCCTGTACCTGCCTGCTGTATGTGACCTGTCTATGCCCTGTACCTGCATGTTGTCAGCCCTCTGCTGATTTTACTGTCTGCAACCTACCTATGCCATGTACCTGCCTGTTGTCTATGAAAAAATCAGACCTTTAGAGCCTGTCAAAAAATGACCTATTCTACTTGGGTTTTTGGCTGCTCTGTGAGTTACTAGCATTGTCCTTTGGTTGTGGCAATTCGAGGGTTCTGCAATGACCTGTGGCAAAGCAAATTGTGAAGGCAGAAAAGCGAAAATCAAAGAAGAATCGGCAGGGCATTTATAACTAGCATCTCTCCGACTTCCGGTAACCTTGTGCATATATGAGGTAATTCACCCCAATATCATTTCCTAAAAGATAGTTTGCAAATGACTTTTCGTATGTAGAACTATATTCCGTGTTTAGTGAACTACAATTTCCACTCCGCAATTGATTTTTGTGTGAAATGATTCATCTTTATATTCGATTTGAAAATCATACTTGGAACAAGTATTCCTTCTGAAAAATTGTAGTAAATAAGCATTGCAGGTTGTGTAGATATTTAGTTCATGAAGTTCTACTGAGTTAACCATATGGAACCGTCGAAGTTATAAGCGGCATTAGTTGCATCATTTTGGGGAGTTTTTACAAGTGCTCTAGGGAAACAATTGAAGTTATATTGATTTAAGTTCCAATAGAAATTGATCAAAGCTCGTTTTTAGTCCAAGTGAATAACTAGGAGTGTTGTTTTTAGTGAACCGTGTTAAGCATCCGGAATCATAGTATTTTATGAACAAATGAGGTATGGCTAATTAGAACACTGATTGCTTATTGTTTTTCGACTTGTTAGGAAAAGTAAGAAAATTGTAACCAAGAATTGTACTCATTTAGAATGCGTTTTACAGAAAGAACCGTAGGTTGGGTATTTTATGGTTTGTTGAGTTAGATTTATTAATTAAACAGCTATAGGGAATTGTCAAGTTGTGAAGTGTTTTTTTTTGTTTTTGTCAATTATGAAGCATGTCAACTGGACCCGACCTCTGTGAAACACCAGAGCAGGTCGTCCACCATCCGAGGTTGAAAAACGCCACCTTGGTTAAAGTGTCACACTAGTCACGCATGTCGTCGATATTGTCTAGCGAAATACCTAGATCCGACGATTGGTGAAAATACCACCGCTTATTAAACAAAGCGGTGCGTATAACTGGCACCCCACGAGCACTCTATATAGGAAGGGAAAAATGATGGAAAAGAATAAGACCCCCTCATATCAGTTTCACGAGATGATGGCTTCCAAAAGGTAGCCATCATTAGTCCAATGCAGGTCGTTGGTGAGGTCAATGTATGGCTTGATGGCCTGTTTGGCGTGCTTGTGATTGGGTGAGGCGTGCGTACCAGATGAGATTCCTATAGCTGCAAGTGCGGCCTCAGTGATGCGCACCTTGTGTGTGGCTCCTTGGAAGGTGATGTAAAATTTGGATTTCTCTTCCTTCCACGTACTGAAGGCAAGAGTGATGAAATCCATATTGATGCATCCCGAAAAGGCTCTCTCATGAATACCCATTGCAGTAAGTAGAGGCTTCGCAAGGGTCATCCACTGAGTGACCATGCTTGTGCTAGGAAGAATCATGATGTCCATTGCAGATGGGACATCACGATGGATAGTATAGCACGGAGACTGGGAAGTATCGGTAGAAGACATGATGATCAGAAAGGAACTATAACCGCGTGAGAGTGTATCAGAAGGCAATGCAAGAAATTTGGAAGGCTTTGGTCGCAAGAGCTTCGCTAGCACAAGTGAGGAATGAATCGAATTCAGCCAACTTATAGGTGAATTTGGTGGGTCCATTACACTGAATAGTAGTTGGACTGATCAGTTTTGAACAAAAATTTGCAAGCATGTATAGTACTGTAAAAATAGGCTATAAAAATCTCGGCGAAGGTTTCTAGGGATCTGAACCTATTAGGCTTGTGCAGGTGGTTGTTGTCTAGGCAATTCCTAGACTCATATAACAAGGGTTATATGGCGCTTGTGGTTGTCCTCGCGGTGCATATGGCTGTGGGTGAGAATATTGCATGTTGCATGGGTTGTATCTACAACACTTGATGTGGTATGAGTGGTCGTACCATAGAGTATATAGTGCTACATTTTGGAAGAACTGTGTGATGGACACTCATTACCTGTATGTGGTCCACGACATTGTGGGTATCTTCTCGCCTATGAATAGCGTTACCAGATGGCAATTGCCTTGGCAACTGACTTTGAATAGATTTTAAGGCTTGCTGGAAATCTTTATTGATTGTCTCCATCTGTTGTTGATGTTGTTGTCTCTCTTTCTGGTCGTCATCATCAGACCCTTCATCTTCTTCACGAATGGCATCGAACATAGCGCATTCAAGAGTAAAATAATCTTCGCTAGGTTTAAACTCTTTTCGAATGCGTCTGGGAAGACCAACTATAGACCATATGATCAACATTTTGTCAGTTGGCTGTTCTTGGACTTGACTTCTGAGATGCTTGAAGTGCTTGTTGTAGTCACGTACGCGTTCATGTTTTTTTATTTTTATATTACTAAGGCGTACAAAGGGGCTTTCTATGAGTCTAAAAGGTTGGAAGCGTTTAATGAGAGACTCTTTCAGTTCTAACCAATTTTGTTATCACGATCGAGGTTAGAAAACCACCCTCGTGCTTTATCTACCATGGCCATTGAGAAAAGTTGGACTTTTGCATTGTCAATATATTCTCCATACACTTTGCATGCATTCTCAAAGACTTGTAAAAATCTATGAGAGTCCACATTACCATCGAACTTTGGTAATTCCAGTCACGGTGTTCGTTTGTCAGATCTTGCGGCATGGTGAGGACGGTGAACAGTGTGATCGTCAAGATTAGGTGTCCATCTGGATGGTCCAGGATCTTGGTCTACTTGAGATCTAAGACGATATGGATTGTTCTCATTATTTGGGTGATTTGGCATTGTGGACTCATCCATAAGTTCTTCTGGTAAATTAGCCATGAGAACTAAGTGAATCTGATTCAACTCGTTTGTGATGTGGTTTTTTTTTTTTTTGAAAATGCAGTTGACAATACCTTAGCATAGAATTAGATGTTCAATAGAAATTCTATAAAAATGGTATGTCGGATGCAATGGTACTGAGACTATCGAATGCAAAACAGTATCGATAGTATGTGTGAAAGATTCAACTAGTTTCATCACATTTTTGCTATATTTCCATATTTGGCATATTGAGGCCAAAATTTGTTTTAGACTTAGAGTCATTAGTCTAAATTTCATTTTAATAAACACTTTTTGAAAGTGTGGGAAAGTTAGAATGCGAGTTTGAGTAGATTCAGATTTGAATATTTGGGTACATTGAATCTAGACCCAAAATTAGTAGGGTTAGCATTTTGGTGGGAAAGCCAAGTGGCAAATAGGGTTTGGACCTGTTATAAAAGGATGTAACTCATGGAGGGAGTGATCTTCTCTCTTCTCTATCTCATTTCATGCCTATACATGGTTGTCTTGGGTTCTACTATCCATTGGTGCACTATGTTGGTGATTGCTTGCAATTCTATGTGTAGAATGATCTATATTTGCTATTTTTGAATCCACACCTGCGAAATACAGTAGCTTGCTGGTTTTGTTTGGACCTCATGGAACATTTTGTACTTCCAGTGTGCAAAAAATACTATTGTTTATTGTTCATTGGTGCTTTTGATAGTTTTGGTAGTTTTTGAACGTTTTCGATATACTAGCAATTAGCAGTTTGGTGCTTCTTGATATTTCAAGGAACTTTTGGGCATTGAATGTTTGTGTTGGTACTACTGGAACTCATCGTGAAACAATTTTGATAATACAGACTACCAAAATAGGTGCTTTAATACCTCATGTCTCATTTTCATTTAAAATCATCCAAATTGGTCTACTGAGATCTATAGTGTGTACCATTTTTATTTTAGAGTCTACAACATTTGGTTCTATTTTTTTTTAGAATTCGTCGTATTTGCAGTTTGCACTTGTCCCGATTTGGTCTTTTTGGTACGGCTTTAGTGTTGTTAGACCAATTGGTAGTATTACTCCAGTAGTCGACTACTAATTTTACAAAATTTGTACTATTTTGGTACTATTTTTTTGTGTTGGTAAAACTTTGAATACAAATAATGTTATTACAATAACTTATCGTGCACCAATTCTGATACTCCTGACTACCTAGTTAGGTTCTTTTATTGTAAGTGTCTCATATTTATTTAAAAATATACCAAATAAGTACTATTTAGACTTATCGTGACCATGGTTTACGCCGCATAAAACTATAAAATTAGGTACTTTATCTTTATATTTATTTGTGTTCGCACCTCGCATACAATCCTTTGTGGTCTTTTTGGTACTATTTTAGTGTTGTTTACAAATTGGTGGAATCCAAGTTTTAGTCACTACCAATCTTACAAGATTTGAACTACTTTTGTAATGTTTTCTTGTTTCTGAAACTTTTGAGTACCAAAGATTCGTACTAATGGAACCTATCGTGTTAAATTTCTATCCTCCAGACTACCAATTAAGGTCATTGAACTTTCTGCATGTGTGGTACTTTGGTACTATAAGATGCTTTGATACTTTAGCACTACCTATACATGATGATTTGGTACTTTCTAGAACTCATGGTACTACCAATGATTGATACTTTGGTAGTACCTGTATATGATGCTTTGGTACTACCTACAGGTACTTTCTACTTGTAACATGATAAGGCTTTTTTAATATAGATAAGTGGTAATGAGAATCCTCCTCAAGTTCACCTTGAAGATGTTAACAATGACTTTAATGCAAAAGGAATCTTTAAGAACTTTCAAGTGAACCAACACAGTATTGAGCTGTGTTGGGTACTAATTTAACATATTTTGTATTGTTTTGGTACTATTATTGTGTTGGTGAAACACTTTAATATGAAAGATTCATACTACAAGAACATATTGTAAACCAATTCCGTTCCTACTGCCTACCAAATTAGGCTTTTTATACTAAGTCTCTAAGTTTTATTTTTAACATCTACCAAATAGGTACAATTTAGACTTCTCTTGACCATGTTTTATGCATAAAACTATTAAATTAGGTATTTTTTGTGCAAAAAGTACAAAAGGGACCAAGAGTGGATCCTAATATGATCCTCAAGAGGGATTGGTTGTCAGATTACTTGATCTATCAATCTACTTGAGATTAAGATCAATCTAGATCAATTCTAGACACAAAATCCTAACAAGAACAATCATTAATTGAAGGTAGGTGTACTTTCTGGTTTCACACGTGTGAAACATTGTCTGAGTACGGGTCCAACCTGAAAATCAAGTACACATTGATAGAACCTCAAAACAATCAAAACAAATGTAGACAAATGGAGAGAATCACTCAAAATTGCTTCCAAAACCAAGATTGGTGTCTCACAATGATTATGGCCAAATGTGGCTCTATATATACAATAAGTGGGAGCTCGTGGTACTGATCATCCCTCTGATCTCACATGTGTGAAGGTGCTTTGTCATATGATGATTCATCATGCAAAACTGACACTTGGACAAAACCTTCTATTTTGAGCACTTTTGGTCCATTTTCCTTCTATATGGAGATCTACTTGGAAATCTTCTAGAAGTCAAAATTCACCTACTTCAGCTTATTCCACACGTGTGAGCTATCCTCTACACATGGGATATGACACCTAACCAAAGGATGTGGCTCATGCAATCAATAGATTGATGCCATGTGTCATATGTCTAGAAAACTAGTTTTAGGCCATTTTAGCCAATAGAACTTGAATTAAATCATATGTACAACATATATGATTATGGTACATGACAAGTACACTAGTTTCACACGTGGGAACAGGCTCCACACATGTGTGTTTATCTATATACAAGATTTTTGGCCTCTACCAAGCTTATTTTTGCATTTTTCACATTTTTTTCTTTATATTTATTTGGGTTGGCAACTAGCATACAATCCTTTGTTTTCTTTTTGGTACTATTTTAGTGTTGTTTACCTATTGGTTGAATCTAAGCTTTAGTTACTAGTAATGAGAATCCTCCTCGAGGTCACTTTGAAGATGTTAACAATGACTTTAATGCAAAAGGAATCTTTACAAATTTCGAGTGAACCAACACTGTATTGAGCTGCACCAGTGTCAGATACTAATTTTACATATTTAATATTGTTTTGGTACTATTTTTGTGTTGATGAAACACTTTAATATGAAAGATCCATACTACAAGAACTTATTGTAAACCAACTCTGATCCTATTGACTACCACATTAGGTCTTTTATACTAAGTCTCTATGTTTTATTTTGAAATCAACCAATATTTAGACTTCTTGTGACCACATTCCTTTATATTTATTTGTGTCTACAGCTCGCATACAATCCTTTGTTGTCTTTTTGGTACTATTTTAGTGTTGTTTACCAATTGGTGGAATCTATGCTTTAGGTACTACCAATTTCACAAAATATGTACTATTTTTGTAATGTTTACGTGTTCCTGAGACTTTAGACTACCAAAAATGTACTTTCTACCGCTCTGGTACTTTGTCATTGTAAAAAGCTTTTAAATAGCTCTTCAACGTGCTGTGAGGAGGTTTGAAACCACTTATGTCATGTAACATGAAAAGACTTCTTGAATATAGATCAGTGGTAACGAAAATGCTTCTCCACTTTGAAGATGTTAACAATGACTTTAATGTAGAAGGAATCTTTAAGAAGTTTCGAGTGAACCAACACTGTATTGAGCTAAACTAGTGTGTTTCTCAGTTCTTTTTGAAATATAATTATAAGTTATGACGTGGTTTCAACAGATTTTGTTAGAGAGAGTGAGAGCAAGGTATATATATATATATATATATATATATATATATTTATATATGGTTTCAACAGATTTTGTTAGAGAGAGTGAGAGCGAGGTATATATATATATATATATATACATTTGCAAAATCTATGGTTGTATATTTGTGCATGGGCATGTTCTATACCCGTATAATCATGTAGACAAGTTTTATTGTATCTCCTTGATGCCATTTGTTACGCTTGCAGGTGTGCATACCTAGTGTTAAGGTTAAGCGAATGACATCCATAATCAATATGTGGCCATATTGGGTAGTATTATTAAAAACAAAATGAACTAAAGAATCGACCCCAAACATCACAATAGTGAAAATATGTACTATGTCAGTGCATGACATACTTGTGAGATATAGTTGCATAATAAAAATGGCAATTGAGACTCTTTACAAGTAACAGTGATAACAAAACTAATGAGGCAAATGAATCTCGTGGTGACTATAGATGTGAGGCTTTATATATATATACCTCGCTCTCACTCTCTCTAACAAAATCTGTTGAAACCACGTCATAACTTATAATTATATTTCAGGATACAGTAAGAAACACACACACACACACACACACACACACACACACACACACACACACACACACATATATATAGAGAGAGAGAGAGACAGAGAGAGAGAGATTTTGATAGAGTTAAAAATAGTCAACGTTCCTAGTTCTAATAAGGGGTGTAGCCCTTGTTTTTTCTCTGTTGAAGGCATGGTATCATAAACGGTTCTTTGTTGGACTTGAAACATCCACAAGGAAGGCCATACTGATGGGAGGGAGCATTGTGGTGACATTCAGAAATAGGATACAACCATATGGTTCAGGAATTTTGATTAACACTCTTCATGCTTTCATTCTATCTCATTTTCTCTTGTTTAATTCATATTGCTATGAATTTTACACACAGATTATGTTTGGTTCAATGTTCAAGCAATACACTTTTGATAGATGATAAACTTTTATTCATTAAAAGTCTGAATCTGATGAAGGATACAAAATGCATGTTGGCCTAGGAATAAAAGATGACTAACATGGGTCCAGCCCACTATTGTATCGGAATCCAAATTCAACGAGATCGACCCAGCACACTGACATTTGTCAGTCAGTAACAATATCTCAACAACATGCTAGAAAAGTATGGAATGGCCAATTGCAAACCCAATCACTTTCCACTAGACCCTGGACTAAAACTATCAAAGGAACAGTCTCCTCAAACTGAGGCAAAAAAGGAGGAGATAAGCACTACTCGTTTCAATCCATCATCGGCTCATTGATGTACGCAATGATCTACACGCGATCAGACCTTGCATATTCAATCAGTACACTCAGCCAGTTCTTGTCAAATCTAGGCATAGCTCATTGGAAAGTGCTAACAAAGGTCATGAAGTACATTCAAACAACAACAACTCTCAGCATCTGCTATGAAGGCAACCAAACTACCAATATCCTTGAAGCCTACACAGATGCGGATTGGGTAGGAGATGTCGACACCAGAAAATCAACTTCTGAATATGTATTTTTATACAACCAAGGCCCAATCTCATGGAACAGTCGGAAGCAGACCTTAGTTGCATTATCATCAACAAAATCGAATACATAGCTGCCACAAATGCAACCAAAAAGACGATCTGGCTTAGGCAACTGCTTGCAGACCTCAATCTTGCACAACCACTTTCTATAACAATCTATTGTGACAATCAAAGCACAATAGCGCTATCTCTCAATCCGAGATTTCACTCTCAAAGCAAATACGGTTACCAACTTTTGTACATATGCAAAGACTGGCATAAATAGCCTTAAAGGCTTGTAAGATATTTCCTCTTTTTGTAAATCTCTATATTAGCTGAAACAAGCTATGTAAGTGTTAATTTTTGGAAATTCTCTTTTAAGCAGAGTTATATGTAGCCAGCATTATCACGCTCAGCAAGCTGAAGTTATTACTTCAAGCCATTGTACTCACTGTTGATATTTTAATCAGAGTGCAATGTTTTCTCACTACTGCGTCATTCATTTGCACAAACTGTATAAATTCTTCTACTTGAACATTTTTGCTACTAACTATTGCGTTTCTGTTCCTACACGCCTACGCTCTGAGCAACCAAGCCTCCACTGCGCTCATGACCACTGTATTGCGACAGACTACTCCTCTGTTTCTCGAATAGACTTTTGTCTAAGGCCTTTGTGAGAATGTCAGCCACCATCTCCTTTGCTCCAATGAAGGTGGTCTTCAACATCTTCTTCCCGATCAGATCCCTTATTAAGTGATACTTGATTGTGATGCGTTTCGTCCTTGAATGAAAAATGGGATCCTTTGTCAGATGTATTATCCATCTGCCAAATCATAGGCTCACTCCTTGTTTCGTCGAGTTCGTGAAGGAACTATTTGAGCCAACTGATTTCATTAGCCATCTTTGCTGCTACAACGTACTCTGCTTCATAGCATGATTGAGCCACGATGGTCTACTTCTTGCTGACCTAGAGAATTGCTACTCCTAACATGATGGTGCATCCTCCTGAGACACTTTTGCAATCATCCTTAAGAAATGCCCAGCTAGCATCACTGTAGGAAAGCATGTGGAATCCTGCATCACGAGAATAACACAAACCAAAATCCTTCGTTAATTGGAGGTATTGCAAAATTCGTTTCTCAATCTTCCAATGAGTTGATCCTGGATTTGTACAAAATTGGCTCATCCTGAACATGGCATAAGCAATGTCAGGATGTGTGTTATCTACAAGGTATATCAGCGATCCGATCAGCTTCCTATATGGTGTGAGCTGCATCAACTCTCTTTCTTCTTCAGTCTTCGAATAGTCTTCATTTGTCAGGACTATTTTTGCAAGCATGGGAGTATTTGCTCTCTTGCAACTCAGCATTCCGAAATCTTCTAGGACTTTCTAGGTATTTCTGGACTGATGAAGGTACAACTTACCTCCCTCATAGTCTCTGTCAATATGTAAGCCAAGATAACATCTGGCTTCTCCTAGGTCTGCAATCTCGAAATGTTTCAAGATGTCATACTTCACCTCAACAATAAGCTTTTCACTTTTGTAGAATATGAAAGTGTCGTCCACATACACAGCTACAATGATGATCTTCTCGTCTATTATGTTGGAGAGAGGGAGAAGAGACGAAAGGAAAAAGGTGTCGTATGTAAGAAACAAAAATTAGCTCAAAAAGGAGTAAGACGAACACAAATGAGAAACGAAACTCGAAGAGAAACGAACTCGAACAGAAAGTGTTCGTGCGCAGCGGAACGAGCTATACGACTCTCTCCATAAGCATGACTACGCCTATCAGAATGAGCAGAATGTTAGTGATGGAAATCACGGTCATTCTTGATTACGCAGCCAAACCTTAATAAATGAAACGCCAGAAGAATAATTTGTCGTGAATAGCTAGACAAATTATGTGTCGCGAATGATTCGCGAAGAGCTAGATGCTCGAGTGATAATTAGTCACGAAATATTCGCGAAAGGCAAGATTAAATGCTAGTTGTCTATTACTAAAATGAGCAACTAGAAAGATCAGACATAATGAATAATAAGCATAGCAATATTAACACAGATCTGAACGCAGAACAAAGAACTGTTATCAGATTAACTATATCAAGTATACATGTCAATAATGCAGTGGAGCACAAGACAATAGCGGTTGAAACCGCGTGCTCTATGAAGCTTATTCAATCTGTAAAGGAATGAAACTTTATTGTTGACAATGAAGAATCGATGCACAAGGCATCTACTTCGTCTATCTCTCTGATAAGCTTCTGATGTTAATTTACATACATTTGATCTTCAATCAATGATCTCTGATCAATCAATCTCGTCTCATCGTCCTACTGAATACACAAATGGTATTCAATATCCATACATAATGTTACAGGTGTGTAGATGAAGAAAGTACAGGGTGGATGTGCTGTCCGTAGGAGATCGTGGGTGGCTACAATCGTTGTCCAGTCCGTTAGCGCAACTGCATGGGGTGAGCGTGAAAAGGGTGTGACATCTGTCTTTGTTTTTTGTCTTTTCATCGCCTGTGAAAATTTACATGTTAATATGCAGACTGCGCGAGAACGCGAGTAAATATGCAGCATGAATGGAAGCAGACTAAAAATGGGATTTAGGAGAGTAGAGGAAATAAATCTAACACCCCCCCTTAATCTGGATCCGTGAATGCCTTGATCTTCAAACTAAGCAATGCACAAAATTTGTTGCGTGCATTAACACTGAGTGCTTTCGTGAATATGTCTGCAACCATGTCCTGTGTTCTCCAATACGTTAAGCTTACTTCCTTGTCGAGAACCTTGCCCCTGACGTAGTGATATTTGATTTCAATGTGCTTACTCCTAGAGTGAAATCTAGGTTTGGCCGATAAGGCAATAGCACTTTGATTATTACAAAATAAGATTGTAGGGCTGTACTGATTCAAATTAACATCGACAGTAAATTTCTCAACCAAAATGCTTCCTTGATAGATTGAGAAGCAGCAATGTATTCTACTTCTGTAGACTATGTCAAACTATGACAGGTGGGCTCTGATACCACTGAAGCGAAAAATGTGGGTAACGCTAATTGCAAATATCAATTAGGCTCTCAAGCAAAACGAAACGAAGCGAAGCGAAACTGGATGAAACGAAACGAAACTTGAACAAGCCCTGATATTGACATTGCAAGAGAGGTGGGTTAGGCACGTCCTAACACTCTTCCGCTGATGTCATCGTATCAGATCAGGGGTTTTTGTACTTCTTGGTTCTTGCATGATCTTCTTGATCTTTTGGAGCGTAAAGGTTGAAAAGTGTCACGAAGATTTTCATGTCGCTTCGAGCCGTTTGACTTTCACGTCGTCTAACCTTCGACTACTATATCACAAAAAAATTTCTTTCGCGAATTTTTTGCGTTCGTGTCTCTTCGTCAGGGTGTTCGCGAACATTTTTGCTTCGTGTTTTTTTGTGATGTCCGCAAACATTTTCGCTTCGTGTCTTTTTGTCAGACTGAGGGCTGAAAGCTAGCAAAGCTTTGGTAATAGAAACATTTTGTTTCTTCAATTTCAAATATAGCTGGCTTACCCACAATTATCAAAGTCAGATATGGCATGTTGATTGAGTTATGTGCTTCAAATCTAAACATCAATGATGGATTGGTCAGTAATGTGGAAGGATACTTCAAAACGAAAACAACAATAATGGTCGAAGACATTATCTCGATACAATTCTCCCACACAAATATAGTAGCCAAAACAAGATACGAAAATGCTAATATTTACAACCAACAAATTGATAGAACATGGACACCTATAAGACGGCTTGTCAAAGAAATACAAATTGGAAACAATCATCTGAACACCATCACTAGAAAACAATTTTCAATCCAACTAGCCGCAGCACAGACAATACATTGTGCACAAGGACCAAACTCGCATTCAATCCAAAAGATATCAAAGCGCATGGTCTAACTTAAATAGCACCTTCAAGAATTAAGGACACTGGTAATTTGTACCTCCCTACAACCATTGCAACTAGAAAAATTCATCGTTGACAAAAAAGTGAAATAAGAAATGCAAAGGCTACATGACACAGCTACTTGGAAGCTCACTATTCCCGACATTAACCATTATGTAAGCACACACCTTATCATACACTCTTTGAACATGATATCCTTAGAAAAATACCACAATGGCCTAGCAACCACTCAATGAATTTCGATCTACTTTGCTTACATGAAACATCTCAAAAACAAACAACCACCTACTTTCCACTCATATTTCAAAGCTACGATAATTGTTCATTTGCTAGAAATGAAATATTTTACATGCCGACACAAACACTCCACAAAGCCACAACATTCAACACCAATATAACACATCAAAGGCACACGATTCCACATTCACATAATCGCTACGTTCAAGTAACCAAAGGCAAACATCAAAATCACTACTACAAATTCTCCACAACTTGCTGCAAATAATACTAGCACAAATGCTCCTACAACAGTAATAGGCAACTTAAATATTGATACTTTAGAGCCCAACTCGCCTACACAATTACTTCAAAATTTCGTGGCCAACCATGGACTACAAATACTTTTCAAAGAAGCAACAACTCTATGCAACTCTCAACTTGACCACATACGGACAAATTGCAACAACCATGAATGCCAATCTGGTTCGACTTATGCATATTGGTCTGATCACTCTCCAATATACTTCTACTAAAAAAATGAAAAGCCACCAAGCAACATTCGTTGCTCATGAATGAAAAGCGTATATTTGAAGTCTATGTTGTAAATCCAACTATCTTTGACAAAATATATACAATCAAATATAATATAATACTGATAAAACTAAATTTCAAGTACATGTTAAAACAGTTAAAAATCAGAGTTAATCTAATATACATTTTATGTAAGTGTCAAATGTGATACTATAATTAGTATACAGTGAATTAGATTTATTATATTCATGGACGTGACCCATCATTGACTTATCAGTCACGAGCAATTGTCCCGTAGCTAGCTATTTGGGTTAGCCGAGTAGCCACACATAGGAAAATTAGGTTGTACAATATATTTTCTATGGCATTTCCTATACTCATGGGCATGTCCTGAGTTTGTCAGTATTTTAGCCAATGTTGGGTGTGAAAAAATCAAATCCAAAACATACTTGATGGATCTCTAAGATCTTGACCAAATTTGGATGCACATCTAGATTTATCTACAAGAAAGATATAAATCATCAATTTAGGCATGCTAGAATTGCATAATCACTAAGATCTGATCATGTCCTTGTCCGTACAACAACAACAGCCTACTATCCTTCACACATGTGAATGCAAGATCAACAATAGAAATAGTTTACACACTAGAAATGAGATGGAAATAGAATCAAAAGAGATGAATTCTCCACATAAATGAGAATAAAAAAAATACTTTCTCCATGTTGGTAATGCTATTTATAGGTGCTAAAATGTCATTTGGCCAATTGCCCTAAACTTGCCCTAAATGGTAACTTCTTGGTACTTCATCAAAAAACCTAGAAATTCTAGTCTAGATGCAATGTATCAAAACTAGCCAATTAGAATGGGTCCAAATCCGACCTCATCCATTTATCTACTTGCCAAAAATAGTACAAACACTATGTAGGCCATTATTGACAAATATAAATCTATCTCTAAGTTAAAATTTCATGTTGGCCTCAAAATTGCCAAAATAGATCAACTAAACTAGTTGAATTTTTCACACTAACTAGATCAAACTAGTTGACATTTTCTCACACTCCCTCTTCAACTAGTTTTAGCATAGACTTTGAAAGTACACTAGGTGATGTTTTATGCTTTGTAAAAAAATCTTTTCCAAGTGCTTTGGTGAATATATCAGCTACACACTCTCTTGATGAGACATGTTGAAGCTCCACCTCCTTTTCCATGACTTGTTCCCTCACAAAATAATATGCCACCAAATTATACTTGCTCCTTGCATGAAAGATATGATTGGGCTGATAGGTTGTCACAAAAGATTATTGGACTCTCTGAAAAATCCAGCAAGTGAAGATCTTTCAACATCCTTTTGATCCATAACATCTCTTTTGAGCATGATGATGTAAGTGCTTGTTGGACTCGGCCTCACTAGATGACAATGAGATAGTAGCTTGCTTTTTCGACATCCATGATATAGCTCCATGACCTATAAAGATAGCATGTGCACTTATGGACTTCCTGTCCATTTTATCTCTTGCAAATTCTAAATCTGAAAATCCAAACAAGTTTTGGTGATGATCCATTGTAAACAATGCCAAAATCTTGGAATTCATTTGAAAGAGAATGTATTTCCATGTCTCATTCAAAGTTTATATAGCTTTAATCTAAAATTGCTTACATGTATATTTTCTAAGTGATCCATGAACTTACCAGAGCAAATATTTCTCCCATTTACTTAAATGAGCTCATGACAAGTCATCACCTTGGAACATGTTGCATTGAAGTAGTTCGATTCAAAGTGCAAGTCTGCAAAAAAATAATTAATATCCTGAAAATAAAGATTAAGAATCGATAGATTTCCAAGATTCTTGGTAACTTTTTAAATCCATACAATTTCTTGGTACGTATTTTTCACATATCTTAGATTGAGGTTCATTCTCCCATAAATTTCATAGAAACATAAAAATTGGACCAAAAGCTTTTCTTTCGACCATCAAACTTTTTTTAGCTATATACCACATTGTTTATATACAAAACTATGACAATTGTTCAAAACATAAGATATGGAACGTAGTTCTCAAGTCCTTGTGGCATTTGGTCTGTCATGAAATATGAAACTATCATTTATAATTGCGACAATTTACACGGTAAGAACTAAAATTGTACAATATGCACGCTCATAACTGTACAGTGCAATGCCTCTATATTAAGCACTTATAGTCAATGTTGTTTTGATAAAGAAAAAATGTTCAAAGATGTGATTGTATAACTTTTTAAATTTTTTGTTGTATAGTGTGACCTCGTAATAATTGGTGATAGAATATGAACCTTGAACACATCTGACCAGAAGATGTGCATCAAAGAAAGTAGATTGTAGAAAGAACTAGAATTACCTGCAGCAATAGTTTAATAGTCAAGGAAATGTAAATGACTGCAAAATCTCAGGTCTCCAACAATGCAACTTTGAACGAAAATATGTTGTCTTAGAGATCTCTTCAGTGGTCACATATGCAATTTTATAAATATATGAGACCTTTAATGCGTTTAGAAAATGCTGGTTCAAAGCAGACAAGGTCATCAAAAAAAAAATTGCAAATGAAAAGGAGCCATTGCAAGTGGCAACTGCTTGCTAGCAAGGCAAGCAGGTCATAAAAAAGAGGAATAATTGAAAGGAAAATGAAACAATTGAATATCAAGATGATTACACAGTATCAAAAAAGTTGGAAAAGATCAAACACACAAAATCAGCATCAACTCATATGAAAAGACACTAAAGCATACGGCCACTATTTGCCTAAACAAGCCGATTCTCTGGGAGCAACTGTTTGGGTAAGCTTGATAGCGATTACCAGAGTCAAAACTTCTAGAATCCGTCTGCAATATTTAAGGGACCACTGGCACTCAAAATTTAATAACTGAAAATAAAGTGGCAAAATCATACCACTCAGTTGCAATAAAAATAGTCTATACACATTTTTAAAGTGCAGTGATGTGCTAACACCTTAAGAACCATCTCAAAATTGTTCGGTGATTTCCTGTCACACTTTTGCGAACAAAGCCACTCTAACTCTAGGACTGTAAAAATGGAACCTCGCACACCTTGCTCTGTACATTATGTGGAGAATTCAGAAACCCATCGGTCCACTTGAACCCAAATACCTCAAACCCATAGGTAGTTGAAAGCCATGAGCATATTCCTGTATGGATGGATACCAATCAACATGGAGCCCACTTCTTGGTGAAATGTTTAGTGTATTGACATGAGGCCAGGCTTATTTTCCCCAAACCTCGTTCATTCAGTCCAATGTCGGCTCATTGGTTTCTAGGTTTGAGACCTGTTCTCTAGAGTGTGAGACCTCCTTAACTTCCTGTCTCTAGAAATGTGGGTATCAAGCTTTATTTGAACTGGTCATGATTTTTAAGACCATGGCAGAAAAGGCTATTGGAATTCACCTGCTAAAAGCGCCAATCAAGCAACAAACTTCTTGGAAACACTAGCTAGATAACTATTTTTAGATGAACGAAGACCTTGTAGAGTTTTTGCTTCTAGATCGGCAATCGATTTTTGCAGCTGCTCCTTTTTTTGTTGTTCAACTGCGCCACTTTTTAACGTTGAAGCTTGAGGACACAACTCTCGAGTATGTGATGCTTCCTCTGTTTTTGCATCAACAAAAACTTTACTTCTATCCATTCTCCCTGTCTTATAGTACTGTGTAAAATAATCCCGTTTGATATGTAGAACAGACTCTGACTTCTCTTTATCCGAGATCACAGTACTGAGCTTTGGAGATCCAGTAGAGCCACTTGATTCAACCAGTGCAGTTTTGGACAAAGATGTATCTGAAATTGGTGCTTTGATTGTCTGGCTCAAATCACCTGAAATACTGCTTTTGGCTGCTACATGACTAACAGAACTTCCAGAATCTTCTCCATCAGGGTGAACCCACGTCGAGCTTAATGAATAGATTACAGACTGGTTCGATCCAAGTTCTTGATGATATTCTTTTGGTGTATCTCTTTGGTCGATATCCTCCACAAACTGGTTTTGAACGAGATTATTTGCCAAGTCGCTAATGTGCTCTCCCTTAGCCTCTTTGCCTACAAACTTATTTACAGCAACAAGTCCTTCGGTACCCAGGGGACCCAGAACACAAAGCCATTCACCTTCTTCCTTCGATTCCCTCAAGACACAATCAGAAAACTCTTCCATAGCAGGATATTCACGCCCATGACTAGTATGTAGCTCGGGAGAAGGATTATCTTGCATCATTGCAGTTTTTTGTTTGTTTTCTACTCCACTTTGATCTATCCGAGCTTTAGATCGTGTTCTACCTGATAAAGGCAAGAAAACCGCAGAAGTTAGCATTTAATCATAAAAATGGTGATTCTACTAAGCTTGTCTGATTGACAAGAGAGGAATCTAAAAATATTTAAACTTAGCTGTTAGACAAACCAGATTCGGGAAGCCCAAACTTTGCAGCTCCTCTAGCTCCAGAATCTGGTGTAGCAGGATAACTAAGAACATCTTCAAAGTTCTCCCCATCCCCAGTATCATGGACATCACAAGAATCGCTAGAAAAGGAAGGATATGATTGAAACGAACGATCTGATGCACCGAATACATATGATACTTCTTCGAATCGTCCATGCAGGGTTGTGCTTTCACCCAAGGGAGATGCAACCTCCAGCGATGTAAACTTCAAAGAATGCAAGTATGATCCGTGACTGGATGGTAGTGGCTCCAAAACGGATTCATCTGAGGACGTAGTTTCCATCCTATCATACTCTACTTGAAAAGTCATGCTGCCAACAGCCAGATCTGATGGGTTTTCACAATCTACAGCAACACTCTCATCAAAAGCAGCGCCTGGCTTCCAATCAGGGACCAGAGCAACAATCTCAGCATCTATCATTTCCGCAATTGTGGTGACATCATGATCAGAAAGATCAAGTTCGGCAACCATTTCACTTGCTACACATAGTGCAGTATCAGCCTCAACATCAAAAGGAAAATGAATGTTACGAAAACAACCTGCATGAAAATCAGTGACTTCAAATATTTGATGCTATATCTATGCTCAGCCTGCCTCAATAGATTATTCTCAATAAAGCAATGACCAGTAATTTTTGAGATTTTGGCGCTTCAGAAAACCAAACAATTATTGAAAAAAAAAAGCATATAGTCAACTGTTCAATAAAATTCCTTCATATTACCTTCATGGTTGCTGATACGAAGCCGTAAATATATGGTGTCATCATCTCGACGCTTTCCCTTAATTGTGATTTCTCCACTCCTTGAGGGGATTTCCTCCCTTAAACTTGAAAAGGACGAACCTTTTGAAAACTGCATAAATTCACTGCTCTCAAGCAATTTTTCAATTACTTCAGCATCTCCAAGAAACGGCATTGAGGTACGATCCAAAACTGCAGGTCTTGACATTCCTTCTTTATCCGTAATCTCTGATGATATAGGTATCAACCTATCAAGACCAGGACCACCTTTGGTGCTGATCGACCTCAGATGTTCCCCCATGAAGATTCCCAGCTCCCCCATGTCATCTCCACGAAAGTGTAAGCGACGAAGAGGTAGTGGCCCCAAGGCTTTAGTATCTAGGTCACACTGAAGAAAGGGATCCATTAGGAGCTCTCTTGCTGGTAGCCTATAAGGTGCGGCTGTCAAGCACTTCTCAACAAAAGCTCGCATTTCAGGATCCTTCACTCTCTGAAGCGCAGCTGGTTTCTTGCCCTGTCTAACCAAAGGATTACTGTTAGACATGTTTGCACGAGCATTGTTTGAGAGATAAAGCAACATGCAGAGTAAAATTTTACCAATTACAGCAGTTCGCAAAAGATCCTATGGCTGTTGTAGCACTTACTGAAAGGAGACCAAGACTGGATGAACAATAAGTGCACCGGCAATCTATTCTTTCTGCTACTTGAAATGTTCTCAAATGACATGACAGTTAGTCACATAGACCAGGCAAAAATGAGCACCATCTGAGAGGAACATGGACTGGAGCCCAGTTTATTACTTGAAGCAGAGCCTGAAAACTAAATGAGACAGTAGGACAGCCACCTCTATAACATAATAATTCACTTGCATTTCCTTAAAAGGAGACACACCTTTCCAGAGGTGGCACAACCTGAGCTTGTGGCCACTCTCCCACCAGTGCGCTGCACTACCCAGCCCACTGGTGATGGAGGCCACAGGGTTCAGTTTGAATCTAGAAGTGTCTACGTGTTTAACTTGCTAAAGTCTTGTTGATATAGAGGGTACCATTATCATACCAGGCACATAGTTGAATTATTGTGAATTGCAATGTTTTCTAAAACTGTTCTGAAAAAATTTGTTGGGATCCAGGATGCAAGACTGAATGTGCTGCTGGTGAGGGATGCCGGTTTGGAATGTGACACCTCCCAAAAGGTGAATTGCTTATCCAGAGCCTCTTATGTGAGAGCTGAGCAATTTTGCAGACAAACAGCAGCCTTCTAGCCTCCCTACAAGGGACCAGCAGCCCATCCCTTGTCTTATATCAACTGTTTTATAGCAGAACATTTCGTCACTACGGTCAGATCAACTCAGATGAGGCCTGTCTTTTCTAAAATCTATTTTAACTCATTCTTGGTATCAGCACAATGGACTTAAGAAACTCTCCTTTGTAAAAAAGGGCTGAAATACAGGTTCACAGTTAGAGACATATTTCTACCATGAATCAGCAAGTTTTGAAAGCAATTTGATCCTTGAACATGCTAAAAGGACCCACCATATAAAAGGTGCCCCATTTATTTTCAGTCAACTGATTATAGGTCCTAGTCTGAGTTGCAGCGGATCGCGATCCAAAAGGATTTCGATCCGGATCGCGCGTTCCGGATCGCTTGCGTTATGGGACCAAAACCGTTGTCCCGGAACGCGAAAAAAATTTCAAATTTTTTTATGTGGGACGCGAGCAGGCAGCCACATAAAAAAAATTTGGCTTGTGAGAGTTGGAGAGTGAGAGAGAGCAAAGGTGAGGCGATGGTGGATTGTGGGCAGCGTGGAGCATCGATCCGTGCGTGATCAAGACGGTGGAAGCGACGAGGTGGTGGCATTTGTCTCCAAAACGATTTTAGGTAAGTTTTGAGTTCAAACCTTGGTACCTCATAGAATGAGCTGTAGGCAACGTAATGAAGTGGTTTTTGGTTTCAAATCATCTGTATTGAACCCCACAGACATGCTCATGCTGTTAGTTTTTCCCATTTTTGCTTGTATCAAAGGATATGAATCTCATGCCCCTTTTCCGTGTGTTTTTGACTCTTTTTGCAAACTAGCTTATAATCATCTGATTGAGGTGCAATTTTAGGCTAAACTGTGTTTCTTCATGCCCTCAAAAATTCTTGTGCTATTAGTTTCGGTTTTTATCGCTTCCAGAGAAAGTTTTCGGTGGCATGTCCAAATCACATGCGTTTTAGGGTTTAGGGTTGATATTCGCATCAATCCGAAAGTTGTTGCTACCAACATAATACTGACATGTGATTGTTTGCTTCCTCTTTTGCAAGTTTGATATATTGGCTGAGTCACACGATCTGATACATTGACAGATTCACACAATGTCGGTCCTTGGTAGAGGCGTTTGGTCAGAGGTAGAGTTGACAGAGGGGGATGTGGCTACGCACCAGGGATCTGGTGCCCGCAGATGGAGATGCCTGCATTGTGGCGGCATCTTTACTGGTTTTCTTACCAGGGTTAGGGCCCATTTGCTACGACTCACCAGGCCAGATGGGCGGGGGATGGGCATATCCATTTGCCCTCGCATATCAGATGCAGAGGTGGAGAGATTGATGGACACATACGGGCGTGACGGTACATCTCTTGTTTGAGACCATCTCAGAGTGCTGTTCATGGGTCAGTGGCAGGAGCAGGGACTAGAGCAGGTTTGGGACATGGTGCAGGTGTAGGGTCTAGAGCAGAGATGCAGAGGCAGGGCCTAGTCACATGGGGGGAGATATTCCTAGAGTGTCCAGCACACATGCAGCCTCTCATCCAGTTGTTCCTTCAGCAGCAGGTCCATCTCGTCCAGTGTTGTCATCAGCTGTTGACGCACCATTTACAGAGCCGGATCATGCCACAGAGGGCTGCAGCGATGCAGCAGGCGATGCTCCACAGTCAGACACACCTTCAACACGCCCATCTGTTGTTACTGGTGGGCGTTCTAGACCAGGAGAGTCCTCTGTGCAACAGAGAGCGGTTAGGGCTAGGCAGCAGACACTGGACCGAGGCGCGTGGCAGAGACATCATCACGCCTTGTGTACCTGACGGATTGGCCAGCTGTTCTATGAGTGTGGCATTCCGTTTGTTGTTGCAAACACTTGGATCTTTAGAGACACTTGCCTTCAGATAGCATCAGCTGATTCGTCATGGAGGCCTCCGAGGAGAGAGGCATTGCGCACGACCATGCCACGACAGGAGGAGGAGACCATCACACGGGAGCTGAGCTCCATCCGCACAGCGTGGCAGACGTAAGAATTTTTTGCTACTCTTTACCACTTCATTTGTTTCACTCTACAAATTACCACAATGTTTGCAAGTGCACATGTCTAAGAAATGTTGTATTTTTGCAGATATGGATGCTTCGATATTGAGCGATGGATGGACTGACACTCGTCGACGATCTGTCGTCAATATCCTAGTGTCTTGCCTACTTGGCACAGTCTTCCTACGAGGCGTGGATGCTACTCGAGCTGGTGGAGCCATCACGGCCGAGTTCATCTATGAGGTAGTGATCTCTGTAGTGCAGAAGATTGGGGCAGAGCATGTGGTTCAAGTTGTCACAGACAACGGCTCGAATTACAGATCGATGGGAGAGATGGTGACGAGGGAGCACCCGAGCATTGTGTGGACCCCGTGTGCTACACATTGCATCAACCTTCTCATTCAAGACATGGTTGCACTTCCATGGATTCGCGAGGTACAATTTTCGTCACTTTGTAAAGCATTTTGCACTTGTCAATTATTCCAGGCCCCTAATCTCTTTTAGCTTCTAACAATTTTTTGTTTAATGTTTGTCTTGTAGCTCACCTCTCAGGCCATGCGCATAGTGAAGTTCGTCACCAAAAAGAGGCGCGTGCTAACATTGTTCCGTACGTTCTCTCGGCTGGACCTAAAGAAGCCAGCACCCACTCGCTTTGCCTTCTTTTTCCTGGTTCTTGAGCGACTATGCGTCTTGCGAGATCATTTGCGGAGGATGGTATCCAGTGAGGCATTTGATGAGTTCAGGGATTGCACGACAGAGACAGTGTTCTTCCAGGCCATAGTCTTTGGAGAGGACTTATGGACACGTGCGAGTGAGATTGTAGAGGTTCTTCGACCTGTCTTCTATGTGCTGCGCCTAGTAGACCGAGAGGGGTGCACTCTTGGTCTCATATACGAGTTCATGGATTTCTCTAAAAAATCATTTTCCAACAATAGCATCCATGCATGAAATTACTCTAATCAACCTACTATACCACCCCGTACCATGCATCCAAACATGCACACAAGTTCATCCAAACATTTTCAACACTAGAAAAATACTGAATAGTTCCACATGCATGCATACAATCAGAACATTTCGGAAATTTTTCAAATTTTAGTCTAAAAATTGCCAAACTTCTGATGGCCATAACTTTTGCTACAGGACTCCAATTTGCTCGCTGTAAAGCACAATATAGAGGGAGTGGAGGTTAGCAAGACACTTGCCATGTCACCCTGCCACATAGGCTTCACATGTGCGAGCTATAACTGACTGAAATTGTAGTAGGAGGGCGCACTTTTTCTAGGTGATATTGCCAAAAATCCTACTCCAGCCCAACATGCATCCAATCAGAGGTTACAAGCACTCTTCTAAGGTTCATTAGAGGAGGATAGAGGCTTCCAACAGGTCCAGCAAGCAATCATAAGCTCAGATCATGCAAAAATTGCATTTATGGAGTCCTTCAACAAGCAAAACTAAGATATTGGTGCCTGAGCCCCCCAACTCCAAATTGGGTGCATGATGGCTCAAATCAGAGGCAATCCATCATATCTTTCAGCTTGTAAAAAGATCTACCAGGTTCATGACAGCATCATTACACCTCTAAAAACGTGCATGCAAAATATTAGCCATGGATTTTATGAAAACCACAAAAATATCTAAAAAACCACCAAAAAACCATGTTTTTTGACCATTTATCAATCTTTTTTGCAATTTCTTGTGGATAAAATCCACATGCAAGTGCAATCAGGCCAGATCTACTATCATTCAATTACATGCAAGCACTAAAAGTTCTGATTTTAGTCAAGCATGGTTCATATAGCCCATTTTTGGCTAAAAATCACTATCTAAGCCCCCTTTTGACATTTCAGCTAGCATGTAATCATTAGAATCAACCATAATCTGTAAAACAACAAGTACAATTCTGGAAAACGCTCAAGATCAGTAGCTTTGATGAATATCAAGTAAAAACTTTGAATTCTAGTTGAAAAATCTTAAAAAACTTCTATGGAAAAAGTCCATAATCATGACCCATAGGCTGAAAGTACATCAAGATCTGAGAAGCCACCTACTTGGAGGTCAATTCCACCACCTGGAAGCAAAAAGCAAAGAGATCCACCAAAAAGCTGCAAAACGCAAGAATCCCGACTCCACCTTCTAATTGAAGTAATCCTTAGCTCTGATACCACTATAACGATCGCCAAGTGAAGATCTTCTCAAATCCTGTTACATGCAACCAAAAGGACACCTGTGGAGCAAAACCACCCAACCGATAGGAAATGGCTAGTCAAAACCCTAACCACTTCACCCCCAAGCCAAGGTGACTGCATGCAAGAGAGGAGAGGATTCTGGCTTCTCAAATCAAAAAATACAATGAGGAGATGGGCGAGTTCCACAAGGTTAAATGATCTCCAAAAGCTAGAGAATATTCCCTCTAGGATCCCTCAAAAGCATTTGCACAAAAGCAGTCAATCACCATGCAAAAGCTCCATAGGTCCAATTAGGGTACTTGGGCCCTCACAAGATTATTAATTACATTACCGGCCTAGCAGAGATTTCTCGAATGTTTTTACAAATTAGCAGCTTCCTAAGTAGTTCTTTTGTATTCCCAACAAGCTCTTACAAACTTTTTCCAATCTAAAACCTGTAGCAAAAGTTATGATGTATTTTGACAAACTTTTTTTCAAAATTTTCAGGTCTACATTTGTTTTAGATCTAAAAATCCTAATTTCTGGCTCCGATGGTGGCAAATGCTCCGTATCCACCAGTGAATCATTGTAGGGCTTCAATCCCCCCCTTTCTCCTCCAAAATTTCCCAAGAAAATGAAGAAAAAAGAGGTTTTTCTTCACTTTTTCTCTCTAGAACGGGACTCTCTCTCTAAAACGAGGCTCTGATACCGATTGTCACAAGCAAGCCTCTCCAAGCTCGTGAATCCTAGAAGGCCAGTGTGTAGAATGAACCTCCCAACCATAGGCACCCTCTCTATGAGTCTTGCTACCTGCTCTTTCTGTCAAGTCACACATGGCATCCAGCAATGGGTGATCAGTCCACTTGGCATGCATGCAACATGCGACCTGCGACCTGTGACCTATGAATACTAACCCATAGGGTACCACCCCCATGCCCCGCCAAAGACCTATGACCCGCCTGGTTACTTCGGTTAGCATCTCGTCACTGACGGCTAGGATCCCGAAGTTCACAATTCACCACATCTCTAACAACTTGTCAGGCAGGCAGTCACATCGGGTCACTGCCTGTGATGCACCGGTCCCATCTCGGGACAGACGTCCACTCCGGTCACTAGCCTTTGCCGATACTTGGCCTCAGGCACTCTAGTAACCGGCCGTGCCGAGGTCATGCTAGAGCGAGACTGGGCTCTAACAATATGCATGACGTGTCTCCTACTAGATTCAGTTGTGGCCCCACGTGGACCAAGTGTCCTACTTCACCTACTTGTTAAATATACATAAGAAGTGTTTACAATGTATTTAGTAAATACCCCAGTGCAATATGCATAACTTACAAATCTCAAATATACAAGGCCAAAAGGGGTAAATAGGTGTTTATTTCAACAAACCCCCTTTGATGGCTATTTCATTTGCACTAACACCTAGCATTTGTCCAAATTCTCTTTACTAAGTAAGAGCTTTAGTAAAGATGTCTGCTACTTGGTCATTAGTGTCAAAATAAACCAGCAAATTTCACCACTTTGGACCATCTCTCCTATGTAGTGTTGAGCCACCTCAATATGCTTCAGAACGAGCATGATACATGCGACCCCTGGCCAACTCTACCTCTCACAATAAAGAGTGATCGGATCTACCTTTTAATGAACTCACTTGTGCCCATATTCTCGTGTTCTTCCACATCAAGGATCATGTACCAACTTATAATCCTCTTCTTGTTGGTAAGATCGTAAAGTACGTAGGCCCCAAAAGATACAAATAGACGACTTTGCATTCAATTTTTTCCTATCACACTTGGGGAAATGAGCGTAAGTCGTACAACCAAACACAGGCAAAGCTCCCACCTTCCTCTTGAGTCCTTCCTTCCATAGCTCTCATTGGAGTTTGGTTCAAAAGAAAGACAATTATATGAAGTATTTCAGCCTAGAAAGAGTTTAGAAACCTCTTTGCTTAGAGAATGATACGTGCACACTCAACAATGGATCAATTCAATGACTTCTCCTACATTCTACTCACCACCATTTGACGTAAGCATCTTAATTATCTTCTCTATTTGGTTTTCCACCAAAGCCTTGAATAACTTGAAGTACTTGACAACTTCAAAATCTTGCCTCAGGACATATACCCAAACTTTCCTCGAGAAATCATCTAGAAGGTCATTATAATTATATGCCCCCTTGCAAACCTAGTTTGGGTTGGTCCCCACAAATCCGAAATGGACTAACTCAAGTATCTCCTTCGCCATGATAGTGCCTCCCTTAGCCAATTTTTGCGGTTGTTGCTTTCCCAAAGCACAAGGCTGCCTCACAAATTAATGGGTTGGGCTTGACTAATGGAAGCCCTTTTTGTCTTTGACAAAAAAAGCTGAATCATCAAATTCGACTTTTATGTTTCACTTGGTGATAGTACCAATTGAAAGAAAGTTCTTTGCCAGCCCTAGTACAACAAAGATAGTCTTGATGACCTTTACCTCTATTGATGAAAACCTGACTACAATATGCCCTTGCCCTTGACTGACGTGTAGAATTGTCACCAAAGCACACCTATTCATCGCTTAACTCTTCAAAGGAACTGAACCATGTGAAGAGCCCTAATTTGTGAAAGCACCAAAGTCAATGTACCAACCACCATGGGTAGTTTGTGTACCCAATGCATCAAAGGAAAGCTCCATTTGCCTTGGATCTTCCTACTCCTCCTTTGCAAGTCCATCAGCATAGTTCCCAAATTGCTTTTTCGATTTTTTTAATCAGCTTGCTTGTTTTGTACTCAAAAGCAAAATGGCCATACTTCTTGGAATGGTTGCAAATACCTTTCCTCCAACCACCATGGGTAGTTTGTGTACCCAATGCATCAAAGGAAAGCTCCATTTGCCTTGGATCTTCCTACTCCTCCTTTGCAAGTCCATCAACATAGTTCCCAAATTGCTTTTTCGATTTTTTTAATCAGCTTGCTTGTTTTGTACTCAAAAGCAAAATGGCCATACTTCTTGGAATGATTGCAAATACCTTTCCTTCAAGATGTAGATGGGGAGCTCAAGGCCTGGCCTTCTAACACTTGCAAATTGTCCATCAATGCTCAAGATCATATGAGGAGCCTTTCTATTTTCCTTTACCTTCCTTCTTGTCTTTGGCAAACTGCTACTTCTTCTTACAAGCGAAGGTGTGCTCCTGGTAACCCTCCCTGTATAAGAGTTTCACCCTCCTCATTTTCTCCTATCCATATAACACTTTGAAAGTAGGGATCATATCCCTAGTTGAAATCATCATCACATAAATTTGAAAACCGCTCAAGCTATTCAAAACTACAAATCCCTATCTACAACACACTCTCCAACAACTACAAGCTAGCATCGAACATCCTAAATCCTTGTGAGATGATCAATGATTGAATCACCCAAATCCATCCTGAGAGAATGAAGCAAGGAGGACTAGATCAAGCTTGGGAATTTCTCAAGCCTATGTTTGAGACAACAAATACAGCCAGGTAAAGAAGGAATGATTGTTTTCTTGCAAAGAAATTGATAATTCTATGAGCTCCCTTGAACCTCTTGATGTAGTCCTTGAGATCAAGATTCGATGTAGGAACAGGTTTTCTACCTATTACTATGCCACAACATTCTTTTTCTTCCAGACTATTCTCCATCTTGAACTTCCAGACACTATAGCTAGTGCCATCAAGCTTGCTAGCTCCATAAAGCAAGCCTTCAGAAAGACTCTATATAATTAGGTTCAAAATAAAGCAAAATGAAAAAAACTAGGGTTTGGACTTTGTTACACCCTTTTGGGTTAACAAGCCAACTGACTAGTTCTAAGGTCATGGACCTTAATGGTCAAACTATGGCCCTAGTGCTTGTCCAAGATCCACCTGGCACTTTCATTGGAGTGCCCAAGAAAAAAATGCACCCTATTTTCTTGTAAGTTGCTCTCTTAAGCACCTCAAAAGGTCAATCAAAATTGTTGAAAAATGATCCTATGATAGCTTGAGGTGTAAAACAGGGTAGGCCATATAGGCTTGAAGTTTCTATTCCATCATTTGAGGATGCGTCTCTAATAGAATTGTGGCGTAAAAGATTGAGACATCCCGACTTTTAAGTGTATAGATGCATTGCTTAAGAAGTTTAAAGTATTTAGATTACCTCAAGGTATCCATAGAGTAGCCAAAATTTCTCATGTTTGGGCATTTTCAAAATCACAAAACTCAAGTTGACAAGATCAACATCAAGATCAATGGAGCCTTCTACAACTCATCCATTCATATGCTCATTCTACCAAAACAACAAGCAACGGTGGATCAAGCATATTTGTTATGTTCATTGATGACTTTAGTAGATGTACTTGAGTATATTTATTAAAAAGCGAAAAACAAGTGCTGGAGACCTTCATGCACTTCAAATCTATGGTAGAAAATTAGCTCAAGAAGAGATCAAAACATTGAGGTCGGATACTAGTCGAAACTATTATAGCACTAGGCAACTCTCACGCCCAAGGATTCCTCAATAAAATGGCATTGCTTTAAAAAAAAATAGAGCATTGTGTGAATGTGCAAAAGCTATGAGATTAGAAAAAACACTTTGACTTATTGGGGTGAAGCAAGGTAGTTTGGTAGAGTCCAAAATCTATTGACATCGTAAATGATAACGAGGATAAATTGTAAGCATCTCCTACAACTACGTTAAGAAGATCATCTAGGGAGACTAAAGCTCCTTCTAGGCTTAATTATGTTGAAAAAGGCAAGCAAGTTCTTATAAAGAGTCATTTTGCATTGAAGTCTTTTATTCTTCAAGAAGAGGAACCTCTCTTCTTTGAAGATGCAATCCAAAAGGACGAATGGTGTGAAGCAGTGGACAAAGATTAAGAAGCTCTTATGAAAAACGAAGGTTTCGATCCTATTCCTCTTATTCAACACAATGGACTCAAGGGGGCAGCAAGGCGCTGGTTCCACACCCATCCACACACTCTCGATTGCACGTTGAGTAAATATGATCACTCTCTCTACTACTTGCTTGATGAAAACTCACTTTATGTTGATGATGTTGTACTCACAATACATAAGTTAGATTCTCACAAAAGGATTAGTCAAAGTTTTGAGAAGAGGGCCCTTCATTGTATCTTAGGGATAAAAGTATGTAGAAACAAATGTATTGTTTGTCTTATGGCAAATGAGCTTGTAATGCTTAACATTAGGAAGTTTACATCTTGAAATCCTTTATTAGATTGTAGACTTGATATAAGAAATAGTGAAGTGTCCTATATGAACACACTAATCTCTCTATCGATTGGGATACTTTTATTAAATCTTTTGGCAAAGAAAAGTAAAGGAATAAGAAAAGGGTTCCACCATTCACAAAAAATCTATCATCAAGAAAAAAAGTTGGATTTGAGGGGAAATGTGAAAAATGCATATCTCAACTTCTTCATGATAGGGATCAAGCCTAAAATTTAGTATAGGCCTCATCCTACATTCAAATGTCCTTCAAAGGGGTAGCCAAGCTTGTATGAGAAGCTATATGCCACATTTATTATGGTGCACAAACATAGAGGGCATGTGCCACATCAACCTAGGTACACTACACTCTAGATTATATAAAGGGAGGTGCACAACTTCCAAGGTTCATTATGGAGATCACATGGGGAGGAAATGGCTCAAGTTCTATGTTTCTAAGAGACCTAATTCGGGCTCCAAGGAAAGGTAAATAGAACGAATAAAGAGAAATCTTTCCATGTTTGTATGAGTAGAGTGAGCTAAGCAAGCTCTATTGGAGATATTGAGCTAGCTTTTGTTCTTTCATCTTTGATATACTTTTAATCATCAATACAAGTTCTAAGCCTTTGAACTCAATCATCTACTCATGTTACTTGATCTTGGATACATTTGGTGTTGTGGAGATTGATTGTGTTATCATTTGTTTCTATATATCTCATCCAGATTTTCCATTTATTGTGTGCCTTTTCTAGCATCTAATTGACCATGTCTTGAGTGAAACTTTCACACGACTCAATTGTCAAAGTTCCTACTATGGTCCTTGGGGTCGCCAAATCGTGAAAGCATCTGATCAATCAATTCATTTGATCAATCAGTTTCCCCATTAAGTAAACAGTCCCTTCGTTCACTAGAGTTGTCAATCCCTTTGACTACTCACCTATCCTAGTGAGCAAACAATGCAATCGTCTACTCTAGATAGCTGTACAAACGACTATCAGAAGCTGTTGGCGAGATAAACTGTACAGTTGTCTATTAGTGCAGTAAGTACAGTCCACTATATTAAGTGATTGATTCTTCATTCCTTACACACAGACCCAAATGATGAGCTAGCCAGCTACTTACATGCAAAGTACATTTACATGATGGATCATTTCACAGTTCAAATGTACATTTGATAACATAAAAAACAAGTGTTGCAGCAATTATGCTACCAAAATAATAATCAAAATCAAATGTTGAAATGACAAATAAATAGCATGGACATGAACCAGGGTGTACCAGCATTCAACAAATAATTTGTGATCTCACAACTATGCTGGATGCACTTAATCATCCTAAGATAAGAACTATGTTGAATCTTGTGAATAGTCCTAAAATAGGAATTAAATTAACTACAATGACTCATCCTAAAATAAGAACTGTGTTGGATGCAGTGAATCCTAGAATAAGATGTAGTGAATCATCCATCATAAGATAAAATCATTTTGCATGAGTGAAGTGTCTTACGAAAGAACTATGTAAACCATCCTAAGAAACCATGTTGAATGTGATAACCATCCTTGAAAATGTGATCATACAACTAAAATACTCATGAGAAAGCAAAACAAACATAATTTTGACAAGATTGCAAATTTTCAATTTTGCTGCTTCCACAAAATCTAGAAGAAGTCTAATTAGGTCATCATAGAAGTCACAAATACGCAAAAAAAAACAGGTCACTAGCACTTAAACTGTGGTTCCAACAAATTTTGATTCTTTGTCTTTCAAATTGATTCAGAATATGAATCTCAACATTACTGTGTAAATATGCTTTTGAATTTGTTTTTGATTCCTTCGTACCTGAATTGGCCAATAAACTAAACTTTAAGAAAAAACAACACTACAGACTTCAACTACCAAGGTGGGGCCAATCAAAACAATTTCTAGGAGGTTCATCATCTCAACTGTAATCAAGATCTCTACGAAAGAAATTTGTCTTCCCTTCTTTCTGATCTGCGTCAAATCTCCAATCAACTTATTGAATGAGTTATCTTGATTTGTGGAGGACAGATTGACAAAAATGACAGGTAGGCATTGAGTGTGTGTACTTTGTGTATAACATAACATCTCACCTTTTTTAGTGCAAATTCACATGTACCTAGCTGGTAGTTATAGAGAACTTATAGACTGATTCAAGATATCAAGCTTGTGTAATTTAAGCACAAAAAAACACTTCTGAAGTATCAGACCTTCATTTTTGCAATATTATTCTCATTGTGCTCCCAATTTTCTTCACTCATGTGCAAAAGAAATAAGCAGATTTAAGTAGATTATAACCGTGTTAACGATTCAAACCTTTTCTACAATTTCTTGTGTACAGATTAGGAATGGACCTTTAAATACTAGACCGAAGGCTTTTGAAAGAACTGGACATTAATATCCCCACTCAAGTGAGAATGCAAAAAGGTAAGTGCAGATCACATTCATGAAAACAATATCTGCCAAGGAAGATTAACAGAATGCTCACCGAGGTGACCTTTTTGTAAATTTGTGCGGCATTTGTGCACTCACTGTAGGGATACTCGGCAGTCACCATCTCCAGCACACACATTCCAAACGAGTAGATATCAACTAGCTCGTTGTACTCCTCTTCATAGAGCTCTGGAGCCATGAACTCTGGTGTGCCTGCGAGCACTTGATGAGACAAGTTAGGGCAGGACAGAGACAATCAGGAGTCTGAGTGGAGACCCCTGACAAATAATTACTGATGCACATGAAGCTTACCTATCACACTGTGGGCTGCATTTGCTTGCCGCAGGATGGCTGCCAGTCCAAGGTCCCCAATCTTTACTTCTCCCTGGTTACCATTCACAAAAATGTTATCACACTTCAAATCACGGTGTATAATAGGAGGATCATGACTGTGCAGATATAGAAGCCCTCGTAGAATTTGCCTTGCCCAGTTTTTTATGGCTTTCAGATCTACATGTTTGTGCTTCTTCCTGTATCTGGAAAAAAACACCCGTTTGACTATTATGAATTACAAATTACAGTTAACCAAAATTGCACAAATGAGCAGTCTAATCCCCACATTAGCTTTATTTCAGTTAAGGCGACTTACTGCCTTAGCGTCCCAGATGTGAAAATTTCTGTGATAAAGTTGACGTTCTCGGTCTTTGTATCCACCCAGGAGCTATAGAGCTTGATAATATTTTTGTGCTTCAGCGTCTTCAAAAGATGTACCTCTGAATATAGTCGCTCAAGGTCCTCAGGACTTCGTACAACATCCTCTACCTTGACTTGATTCCAAGCCACCTCCATTCCATTCACTTCATCAAAACCCTTATAGCTGCATAAGGTGTTAAAGAAAACTCTACACAGGATAAACCATGAGTTCCTGAAGCATAAAGCCAGTAATCAAATTGCCAAATGGAATATAATTCTAGTGAGTAGGATACACAGTCTTAAAGGCCCCCTTCCCAAGAATCTCTTTGTACTGCAGAACACCATAACCAAGTGGAAGCAGATGTGAGCTTTGTGCTGTTCTGAAAAGAACAAACTTGTCCTCCAATAAGCAGCATATTAGTGAAGACTTCCTTTTCCTCTAATTAAGGTCAGGGGTTGGGACTTCAATCAGCCACATAAACGAGGACATATAAATAAAAGCAGTTAACAAACTCATATACTAGCAGTCTCACACATATCGCTCATTGTTTGGAACAATTGTCATCATAGAACGAGATTCGATTAGGGTTTGTACTCCACTTTCTATCCTCAAGTCTCATTAGGGGATACCTGGGAGCACGAGGACTTCGATTTTAACAAGGCCTAACATGTGGATGTATAGTGTATTTATTGAACATGACACGTAATATGTGGATGTATAGTGTAGGTATTGAACATATCTTGACACGGATGTATAGTGTAGGTTTTGAACATAACGAAAGCGAGTACAATCAAACACCACTGCAACATAATCGAGCATTATTCATTCTCAATAACAACTTCCAAGTGACAAGAATTAAAACCATCAGCAAACTGCAGAAGACCTTAGCTAATTATAACAGTGAGCATTCAACAGTGAAATGCTTTTTGTGAGGTTGAAATCTTACCCGTCCATATTGACGTGTTGGATCAACTTCAACGAACTCAGAGTCATCATCTTCATTGTCTTTCTCTGAATAAAACCTTGTAGGAGGACCTGCATCTTCCTGCATATTCATCTCTACTCAGAGGCTCAAGATATATTCCTTCCCAGTACTCCTATTGAGGCACTGGTTATAGGGAAAACAAGGCATCCCGTACTTGAGGCCCTGTCGGAGCATCACAGAGGACCGGTCACATAACCAGTCTCAAGTGAAAAACGATAGCTGATGCACGGAGGATTTGCAATGATGTTACTGGCACTTAAGGATATTAAACCGCCAGCATTCCATTTTTCAGAAACATTCAAATATTGTTGTCTCCATGATTAAATCGTTTAAAACTCTCCAAGCCGCAATTCTGACTCGTTGAAGCCAATAACACTACGATTTTGCTTTCACGAGAATGCAGCAAAATTGGAGAAGGAGCAGAAACCAAAATCCTGTGGCAAATTTAGCCAAACAATCAACCAGTAGGTCTAGTGCAGCTCCCAAAACCACGTCAAAGGTAAGTGCGGTTGGAATGCGGTCGATAAGCTAACTGATCGAGTTAGGCGGGTAGCAGATTACGGTGCAGGCAAAATGCAAAAGTGGGAAGCCTTGTAACACTTTATATCTGATAAGAAACTAAATGAAAATCAAATCAGCTAAGGCTGGCTTGCGAAGAACCGTGAGGAAGTGTCGATGAAGGTTAAAGCCAGAAGGACAGACCTCAAAACTGTGTCACAAAGAAGCAATAGTCCTCGACTTATGGATCATGCTGGAACAAGCACGATTGAAATTTGTTTCATTCTATCGTTGGGGTCAAGATCAAACATCGATCGATGGAAGAGTAAAACATGCCACAACAGGAGAGTGTGAACTGATCTAAATGCAAAATTTTCATAAACGTTATTGCATCCCTGTTGTGCCTCAGTTATATTCTTCTATTGCGCAAACTCGCAAGACGACTGGCTGAGAATTCACCAAGTTCATAGGCTTTTTCCACTGGAAAGGGGCTTCAACAACAGCTCTAAATGACATTTCCTTCCAGGAAATTGAAAAAATGACAGCATTTAGAAGGAAGACAAAGATCCAGATCTTATCAATGCTTTTAGTACGGAAATAGGCCGGCAGTCAGAGACGTGTTTCAAAAGTGTTATTATCACTTCCAGATTAGCCAAAAACTACCGAGATTAGATTATATCAATATACATCAAAACTCGCCGCATATAACTAGAACCTGTCAAATGGATCAATATGTTGGCAAATCCGATTTGTGGGGCAGCTTCATTATTAGCCGGCGGATGCTTAGGATCAATAGCACCGCATTGCGGAGTAAGAAAAGGAACTGAAAGTCGGCCGCAGAGATGCCCCTGCTGCAGCAGCAAAGCAGAGCAAAGGATGGATTGACAAAGGAAGCGAAGACACCGGATGGATGGATCGATCCATCAACAAAACAAAGAGGGAGCGCTCCGGATCGTCGTCGTCGTCGTCGTGTGCGTAAACGATCTCCCAAGTCGGACAAACATATGCGCAAGGCCGAGAAAAACATCGAACAGAGAGGGACTGGCAGACCTGTCACTGGTCACGAGCCGACCAAATTTTGGCTTCTCGGATGAGTATGTATGTCCACGTGGTACTAAACCATTTGAACGGGTCGAGGTCCGATGTGACCTATCTTATCGGTTCTACTTTAAAGTCTCCAGGCTAAACGGCTGCCCCTCTACGTCATACGTGGAAGACCTAATAGTCCATAGTAGAGGGATGTGCTCTTTCTTTATGTATCAACTCGTGCAAGGCAACAGGGCAAGGTCCCACCTTACTTCATCACCAAAAGTGAATTATTATTTTTATGAAGTGATATGTATTCTGCAATTTTAGGCCAGGTGGGCCTTGCCTGCACCTTGAGCCAAAATCAAGAATACTACTCCATGATAGAGACAATTGAGTTCTCCAACAATATGTCAATTTAGACTCATATTTAATATCAAAGAGCATGGGATATTTGACATATAGTTGTTCTTCACATGGCATGAAGAGAGCTTGCGGAAAAAAAAAATTTAAACCTAACACAAAACTTATAGGCTTTTTAGCAACTCATGGGAATCTTTAGGAGGAGGAGAAGGAGACTGAGATTTAGGAGGTGAAATTTTTTTAGGAGGAGAAGTGGACTGATTTTTAGGAGGAGGAGAAATTTTAGGAGGAGAAGGAGACTGATTTCTAGGAGGACACGAAATTTTAGAAGGAGACGGCTTTGAAGAATCAAGAGACCTCATCTTTTTTGAAACACTCCCGCTTTGAACCCGAAATACAAGCCGGGCCGGTTGATATTGCTTCCGCTTTTGCAGCTTCTTTTGGGGGAGGGGAGGGAGCTGGTCTGAAGTACTTGGCAAATTTGTCATACGTGTCTCGTAGCCTGAACACAAGGTTGAAATCCTTCGACGTGATTGTCACCCTCTTGGCATGGACAGATGCAATTACCGTTTCTAAAAAGAATTTCACTTGGAAATCCTCATATGCAGTGTGCAGAGCTTCAACTACCATTATTGTCCATCTCACATCTGCAAAGAGTTTTCTTGTTACCTGTCTGATGGATCTCTGTATGTGAGCTTTTAGAATCAGAAAATTATTGGTCTTCTGAAGCTTTCAGATATCCTTCAGACATGGCGGGTCTCTTGGTCTTCCCCTTGGCCTAGGAGGTGGTGGTGGTGGACGAGAGGCGGTGGTGGATTTCCTTGTCCTCCTTGAATTGGGATATCTCTCCGATGTATACTTGCAGTTTGCTTCGTGCGTGCCATTAGGACCCAATATCGGATCAGCGCGTGCGTATAGAGGTCCCAGAATAAGAATGCAGGTCGGACGCTCCGAACCGATGTCGGAAATGGAAGTCTGTATAGCAGTCGATAGCGGATGGGTGCGCGGGAGTCTAGAAGGGAAGTTGAGCAGTTCCGTCGGGCATGCTGAACCGATACCTCATACCAATACAGATGATCACAAACTGAAAGCAAAAGTTTTCAAGCATCGTGCAGTTGATTATATAGTGCCAAAATCCCTAATGATTGTCGTCGTGGTGGTTACGAATATCGATGCACGGTTAACTGAGATCAATAAATTTGAAATCTTCTGTAATATTCAAAATCAAATCATTAATAAATGTCCTCGATCATCACGTATTAGTGATCAATAAAGCTAATTATGAGGGTAATCATGAACTAGTATGGGACAACTACAATAATTAAAAGACATTTTATTGATCTAGACTACAATTGATTTTATGAAAAATGTAGCTCTGTGACTAACTTAGATAGGCCATAAATATCAGAAGAATTTTGATATTTTGTCTTCAAAATTTCTTCAGATTTCGACATCCTTGTTCACCCCCAATAGCGAATCGACGCGCACCAAAACAATTGGGAAATAGTCGATCTTCTATCGGGCGTGCTGAAACGATATCAAAGTGGCCCTAGTTGAAGTGTCCTCCAGTGAAGTTATTTGACGACACTGTGAATGATCAAAACTTGCTTCGGTAGTATCTTCATAGCTTTAGTCTGTATTTTGAATCTACCGAAGCAAGCTTTGATGATACATAATGCAATGCAATATTGGTTCAGCGCACGTCCTTGTTGGAGCGCCTCCCAGTCACTCTCGTGTGACTAATCGATATCGGCTGAATGATCCACCTTTGAATCTGTTCTGAATGAACCATTGCGCAAAAAAATTTGGATATCTTGTTTGTGCTTAAATAGGGCGAGGGAGAGACCAATTATGACCCTCGTGAACGTTTTTAAATCCTTTGCACGAGTTATGGCTAATGATTATTCGGCTAATAAATATTCATAAATACTCAGACATGCCTATAATTTTTTGGACATGTTAATGATAGACTTTTTATGGTATTGCGGCGCAGGTACAATGGTGTATCTCTCTTATTGGTGGATAAATGAGTGGTGGACAAATGTAAGGCTATGATTAACAAGAAAGGACTATAAATATGGGCACAACCTAATTCACTAAGATTCTGTGATCTTTTTTTCATAACTCCATTGTTATTTTGTTCTCTAGCCTTCTATCGCAATATCGAATCGACACGCGCCTTCATTTTATGTCCACATATTTCTCATTCTCTCGCGCTGATGTGGTATCGACCTCTTCTTACGGAATATCGAATCAATGTGCACCTTGTTCCCCGATCGAAATCATTCACGCCCGTTGAAGCGATATCAGCCTTTTCCAACGGAATATCGAATCAATGTGCGCCTTGTCCAATAGTCCCCGTGCGGAATCATTCACACACGTTGAACCAATATCAGGTTCAATATGGCTAGTTCCTAAAAGTCCTTAGAAAACAAACTTCTAGATTTTTTGAATGCAAATGACATTCCATCAGAAAAATTAGAGTATTTTTCAAGTATTTTTTTTGCACCTTTCGATATCGATAAGCTAATTTATGAGAATTATTATAATTTACTTGGTCTTCTTAATAATTTTTCTCGGATTATTAATACTCCTGTTAAGGATATAGATGGTTTTTGTTTCGTTCATTTTAATGACCTTGTACATTCCCAACTGTCCTCTAAACACAAACATGATAGAAAGTACTTAAACCTACACAAAAATTTTAAGACTAGAAATATATATTGTGATATCCACAAAAGAAAATGTCGCCTTGTCTTTTATAAATCTGTTGAAAGTCCAGATGATGAGTCTGTTCGATCTTCTGTTGTTCCCATTATTGAAGCATCTGCATCTGCTCCAGATGATGTAGATGAAGTGAATACTGATATAGGAATTGAACCTGAAGCTTTTATGGCTTCAGATTATCAAAAAACTTTCCCTCGTTCTATAATCCTCTCTGACTCTCAAGTTGATTGCAAAGTGATCATGGGATTTGAGATGGCACAGATCCAAAACTAGTTACATGGCCAAGGGCTTTCATGTTCTTGAACAAGTGGATGTTTTAGTTTCTCCCCAATACACACAGCCCTCTCCAGCTTGCCATCTCTACAATTTGTCTAGTTTGGTCCTCCAGTTTAGTTGCTTTATGGGCCCTCTCAAACTCAATAATCCGGCCTAGAGCTTGTTGAAGCCTCGCTCTGCGATTTCCATTTGTTCCAAAAAAGGAGTTGTAAAGATAGCTTGGTTGGCTAGCTACTGAAGTCACCATGTTGATTTCCAGCAGATGACCACGATTTATGTCCCAAGAGGCTGACTAATATGAAAGCCTTACTCTTGAACACTTCAAGTGCACCAGCATCACCATAGTCATATTTGACATGTCCAGGTAGCAAAGGACCAAAGACCTTCATTGCATCATTCTCACAACTCATGGATATCCCCCAAATATACAAAGTAGAATTTAATTGTTTCTTGAATGCAAATAGTACTTTGAGAGGTGTAGACGTGCACAATATCCATGACTCTGACTTGGTTAACAGTTGAGTATGCAGAAAGAAAGTCCAAATACTATCGCCCTTCAGGATCCCACAAAGATACATCTTTAGCTTGTGAAAATATGACAAACAATGGATAATAGATGCAACAAAAAGCTTTGTCTCAGTTCGAATCCCAAAGGAAGCATATTTATAATCTATGAGTTTTAAACAAGAAAGCATTCTTTGATAGCCAAAATATAAACACATTCCAGACAACTATGACAGAAAATGCCATGTTTTAAACTGTTGCTGAGTGATATCTAGGTCCTAGTCCTTCATTATCCAAAAGAACCGTCATTTATCTGATCGAGCAAACCAGCCTTTGTAATTTCTCAGAAAAAACATTTATTCATAGGAAAAAGTGGTAGGTACATTGATGAAAAAGATATATACACCCCGAAGGGAAAGTTTAAACATAAGTAGACTCAAACAAGAGCGAAGCTTGCAATAAAGTTAAGATTAATCCTAATCCTGGCATTAAAAATAAAAGTGCATAAACTATGATGATGTCCGTGGGAGTCTGTGACTGCAGCAGATCAGAAAAGTGAAGAGGTGGTGAGTCGGCTAATGAAGGGGGATGAGATGTAGCAGACTCAGCCTCCATCGCCTGTTGCAGAATAGATAGGACCTGAGCACGTTGTAGGGTAATGGAAACACATTGTTTGAAAGAAGACACGAGAATAGAACCATGAATACCTTGACGCTCTGCCGCCTGATGAGAACACATGCAAAGAAAATCCTCAAAGCGTCGATGCAAGGTGTCATAAGTCTCAATAGCCAAGGGAAGGAAAGCATTAGAGGGGTGCCTATCGGAGTAGTTTTTTTCCTTCTCTTGTGCTGCCATGCCTGTCGCTTCTCCTGGTGTGAAGGTAGAGCGAGGCAATAGGTCACCATGCGTGGGATCAGCAACAACAACATTTGCCAAAGTACGAAGCCCATCCCGAGAGAGGATGATGTCAACATGCCTGCGGGAAGAGTGGGATGCGGAAGAAGGAAGTACATGAGACTGCTCTCTGAGGACATGGAATCCTCCATCTCTGGCTATAGCGGCCACTGCATCTTTGACAACATTATGCGTAGTTGTGCGCTCACTCCCAGAAGGACAACGGAGGAGGTGGATAGCAAGAGCATCAATAGGGTGACCACAAACACACCTAGAGAGATCCAAGACTGAAGGATGAGAAATCCCCAAGCGAAGACGAAGAGCAGTGGTGAAGATGGCCAAAGACAACCGGAAGTGTCCCCCCCTACTCCAAACTTTTTGCATCTCCTCTCGACAGGTCTCTTATGGATGTTTTTGGCCGACTTTTGGGCCTAGGTTCTTTGGATGGTGTAGAGACCCTTTCAACTTGGAACTAGGCTCGGTTACCCAATTCTTGTGGAGGTGTGGATTTTTTCTCTACGGTTTCTTCTACACCTGCAGCTTTTCTTGGGAGCTGAGCTCTTGTTGCCCTTGTTTTGTCTTCTCGGTTCCTTTCTGGCTTTTGCCCTCTCTGGGTAGATTGCATTGCTCGTGTGGATAGCAATTCGTTGCCTTTCCAGCACATCCTCATTGCTGCGTGAGAGCTCCTCCCACTCTTTGCCCAAGCTTGTCTTCCTCCTTTTGACAAACTCCTCAATTTCAGTTCAGATCACCTGCAAGAGACCCTCTTGGAGCGCGTGCGCAAGCATACCCTTTCCAGCATGCTCTCTGAGGCTCCTTCGGTGTTGCATCGACCTCGGCTTCTTTCTTGTGCGGGTCTTGGTGTCGGGGCTTGGCTGTCAGCTCGCCCTGTTCTGCAGCAGATAAGAAGGACGCTGGATAAAGCAAGACGTCAAGATGCAAAACGAGACCTGAGTGTCACCCAACTGGGAAAGCATATCTGAATGAGCAACATCCTCCTGGAGAGCCTCACCAAGAAAAGCAGACCTGAAGGAAGCTGACCCAAAAGGAGCAACCAGAATGCGAATGTCATCCGAAGGAGCAAGGAAACCTTGAGGAGGAACAAAGTCTGGGGGAAGACCTGCTGGAGACCACACTGAACACTTTCGAGGTTGAATAGACAAACCAAGAGAATCCAGCTGCTCAGAGAAATGATGAAATGCGAGGAGCACCATAGGAGCAGGACCAACAATATGAGAGTCATCAGCAATTGAAGGAAATAAGCAGGAGGGAAAGGCCTCTGCAGAAGCTCGAAGTGCACGGAAATGAGCCAGAGCGAAACAAGGACGAGGCAAAGGATCACCTTGACGAGTATTTGTTGCAGACTGGATAGTAGAAAGATCCCTAGAGCGCACATGGTGACTGTAAAAGAGAGGAGTCTCAGTAGCATAGAACAACCGCACAAATGGAATAAGTGTGAAAGATTCAACTAGTTTCATCACTAATTTTGCTATATTTTCATATTTGGCATACTGAGGCCAAAACTTGTTATAGAATTAGAGACTGACTTTTCAAAATTCATTAGTCTAAATTTCATTTGAATAAACACTTTTTGAAAGTGTGGGAAAGTTAGAATGCGAGTTTGAGTAGATTCAAATTTGAATAGTTGGGTACATTGAATCTAGACCCAAAATTAGTAGAGTTGGCATTTTGGTGGGAAAGCCAAGTGGCCAAATAGGGTTTAGACCTGTTATAAAAGGATGTAATTCGTGGAAAAAGTATTCTTCTCTCTTCTCTATCTCATTTCATGCTTATACATGGTTCTCTTGGGTTCTACTATCCATTGGTGCACTATCTTGGTGATTGCTTGCAATTCTATGTGTAGAATTATCTATATTTGTTATTTTTGGATCCACATGTGTGAAATACAGTAGCTTGTCGATTTTGTATGGACAACAATGGTATTTTATCATTTCATTCAAGTTTGATCAAGTTCTATTGGTTATTGCATCTTATTTTGTGTGTAGATGCTGATTTTTCTACATTGGTGAGATTGGTAGTGTATTTCTCTTTCTAACCAAAGATCATTCAAGTAGATTGGATCTTAAGGATCTGAAATCTTTCACATGGTATCAAAGCTTGTGTTTCAAGTTATGAAGGAGGAAATCAGATCTATCAATGATTTGGTGAAGATATCAAGTCTAGAGCATGCTAGAGAGGATTCTACACCAAAATTGAGTTTTTTTGTTTTTGTAGATTGGATCTTTTGTAGATCAAAACACTATATAGGTCAATATACTTGATCAATTCCGATTTTTGAATTCACATACTGGATTTGGCCAATTTTTGGATCATTGGATCAGTCTAAGTGGTGGCTTATAGATTGTATATCAAATTTTCAGCATTTGCATGTAGATTTGGAATAGTCAATTTTTTGTGATTTTGTCAAAACCCTAATTTTGATTGGATCTCTAGATAGTGAAGTTTTTGGACTTTATTTGAGTGTGTTTTGATCTTAGGAAGTGGCAAAATTCATTAGATTGAGGATAGATCATAGGTTAGTCAACATTTCATGATTCTATGTGTTGATTTGCTTGGATAAGTGCTAGAAGAGAATTTGTGAGATAGTTTCAAATCTTGGTGATTTCATTTAAAAGCATTTGTTGTTGTTCAAAGGAGTGCTTTGTGCAATGAAACAGGTTGAAGATCAAGTCATTGCTACATGGCAACCTCAATTGGAGTCATGTTGGAAGCCAGTGATAGGCTTACCTCAAGTAACTATTCATTGTAGAAAGTGAGGATGGAGTCACTTCTTGAAATGAATGATGTTTTGGATATTGTTGTAGGTTTGGAGGAGAGACCAGCAACACAACAAGATCAATTGAGGTATGACAAGGGCCAAGAAGGCTCTACACATGATAAAGATGAATGTTACCAATGAACTTCTCAAGGAAGTTGGTAAGTGCACATCATCTTTGGAAGCTTGGAATTCATTGAAGAAGATTTATGAATCCAAGTCTACTTTTAGAGTGTTGACTCTAAGAAGGCAATTTTTTTTTTGTTTGCAAAAGAATGAAGAAAGTCCAAGTACTTTTGTTTTGAGAATGAAAGCATTGAATGATGAGTTAGCTTGCAATGATGAGTTAGCTTATTCAAGTGATTCTTAATGGCTTGTTGGATGTTTATTCTAACATTGTTCAAAGTATTGCTATTCAAAAGACTTTTCCAAGTTTGATGAATCTTCAAGAGATCTTGATCAATGAGGAATATAGGCTTCAAGCAAGAGGTGGATCTACATCGACACTTCAAGAGGATGCTATGTTTACAAAGGGCAAATTCAAGGGCAAAACCAAAAGGGCAAGATCAAGTGGATGCTTCTTCAAGTGGCAAAAAGAAGGATAGATCAAAGCTCAAGTGCTTCTATTGTGGCATTAAAGGACACTTTGCAAGTGAGTGCTACAAGAAGAAGAGAGATCAAAGAGACAAGCAAGGTAATCTTACTTTTGATGAGGATGCAAATGATGATGCTTTTGTGATGTCTTCATGTATGCTTGTTAATGATGGAGATCTAGATCCTTGGTGGATTGATAGTGGAGCAAGTTCACACATGACCTTTCACAAAGAGTACTTCACTTCTTTGTTGGCATATGGAGATGACAAGAGGGTGATCTACACGGCCAAGATGGTGAGTGTGCAATAAAAGGGATTGGCACAATTCCTATTTTTCTCTCTACAAATAAGAATGTTCATTTGGAGGATGTCTTGTTTATTCCATCTATTACCAAGAATTTACTTAGTGTGAGCCAAATGCTAAGTAAAGGCCTCAAGGTGGACTTTCATGGAGATGCTTGTTTGATCAAAAAGAAGGATGTCTTGATTGGAAAAGGTAAAAGGCAAGGAAAGTTGTTCAAATTAGATGCTTGTGTTATTGCTAACCAAGTTGGATCTGTTGCAAGGGAGCAAATTTCTATTCAAGAGGTTTGGCACAAAAGGATGGGACACCTCAACTTCAAGTCATTGGAGGTAATGGCAAGGAAGAAGGTTGTGATTGGTCTTCCAAGTTCCTTAAGTGATGTCAAGCATGTTTGTGAGTCTTGTGCTTTGTCTAAGTCACATAGACTACCTTATACTAGATCTATTTCTAGATCTACAAAGTCTTTTCAACTTGTACATTCGGATATTCATGGATTTACTACAATTAGCAATAGTGGAGCTAAGATGTATGTAGCATTCATTGATGATTTTAGTAGATTTTCTTGGATCTACCTACTAAAGAGCAAGGATGAAGTGCATGATGTCTTTGTCAAGTTCAAGAATGCAAGGGAGAATCAATTTTCCACAAAGATCAAGTGCTTGAGAGGTGACAATGGTGGTGAGTACATATCTAACAAGTTCAAGTCCTTTGTGATGAGCATGGGATCAAGAGGGAATATACAACATCAAGGACTCCACAACAAAATGGAGTGGCTAAAAGGAAGAATAGGACTTTATGTGAAAGTGCTAAAGCTATGAGGTTAAGTGCTAATCTTGACAAACCATTTTGGGATCAAGCTTTGTTGTGTGCCAATTTCTTGTGCAATAGGTGGCCGAATGCTATTTTGGATGGAAGAACACCTTTTGAGATGCTATTCAAGAGGAGGCCGAGTGTCAACTTTCTAAGAACCTTTGGATGCACATGCTATGTCAACATTACTCTTGATGATAGGACCAAGGAGGATCCATTTTCAAGAAGAGGTATATTTGTTGGATATAGTGAGGTGAGTAAAGCCTACAAGGTTTACATTCCTTCTACTAACAAAGTGATTGCTGGTAGAGATGTCATTTTTGATGAGGGGAACATTCCAAAGGTGTCTTCAAGCATGATTGATGGTAGAGTGGATGGATCTAACATTCTTGATGTTGATGAGAAGGATCCTACTTTGGATGGTGGTGATGATGGACCTTCATCAAGTCAAAAGCCAAGGAGAACATCAAGAGAAATGGATCTTCAAGGTGAAGACAAACCAAGATGGATCTATCAACAAGTACAAGGCAAGGTTAATGGCAAAAGGATATGCTCAACAACAAGGGATTGACTATGATGAGACCTTTGCACCCGTGGCAAAGATGGTAAGCATTCGGATCATCATTTTACTTGCTACATTTTATGGATGGGATCTATGACAAATGGACATTTCAAATGCATTCTTGAATGGTGATCTTGAGGAGGAAGTGTACATGGAGCAACCCGAGAGCTACATTTGATTAACAAAGCCAAATCATGTGTGTCTTCTACAAAAGAGTTTGTATGGCCTTAAGCAAGCACCAAGAAGTTGGTATGCTAAGCTTAACACTTTTTTACTCTCTCAAGGCTTTGTTATGAGTGAGTATGATCATTCACTTTATTATAGGTTTGCTGGAAATGATGTTACCATCTTGCTAGTCTATGTGGATGATATCATCTTGAGTGGTGGAGACAATCAAGATGTGGAGGATATCAAGAATGCTCTTAAGAAGGAGTTTGAGGTGCATGATCTTGGTAATTTGCATTACATTTTGGGAATAGAAGTCATTAGATCTTCTCAATCTACTTTCATTTGTCAAGAGAAGTATGCTAATTCTATTCTAAAAAGATTTCATATGGTAGATGCAAAAGCTATTGATACACCTATGGAGTCTCATGTAAAGCTAACTATAAGAGGTAATGAAAGATTCTTCGAGGACATTACTCTCTATAAAAAGCTAGTTGGTTCACTCATCTATCTAACCATTACTAGACCTGATCTAAGCTATTGTGTTGGAAGATTGAGTCAATTCATGCAAGATCCTAGTGAGGAGCATTGGAAGCTAGGAAAGCGAGTTTTGAGGTAAATCATTGGAACTCAAGATTTTGGCATATTGTATGAGGGATCATCACCTAATCTTTTCGGATTTTCAGATTCGGACTATGTTGGAGATGTATTTGATAGGAAATCCATTAGTGCTTATTGTATTTTCATAAGTGATGGAGCTATATCATGGATGTCAAAGAAACAAGCCACTATCTCATTGTCATCTAGTGAGGCCGAGTACAAAGCTCTTACACATTGCACAAAGGAGATGGTTTGGATCAAGAGGATGATCAAGGATCTTCACTTGCTGATTTTTTCAGAAAGCCCAATCATCTTTTGTGACAATCAATCAGCCCAAAGAATGGCATCCAATCCTATCTTTCATGCTAGGAGCAAGCATATTGAAATACAATATCATTTTGTGAGGGAGCAAGTCATTGCAAAGGAGGTGGAGCTTCAACATGTGTCTTCAAGGAAATGTGTAGCTGATATCTTCACCAAAGCATTGGGAAAAGACTAACAGAAACCCAAATCAAAACCCTCGCTCTTTTCCTGCTTGACAAGCAAGCAAGCACACGCCTCCTCTTTTCTTCGTCTATTAAACACATGTACACTTCTAAGGATCCGTGTGAGGAGATTGATGGCTTCACGACCAGCTATGGCTATTTGCAATCTGCAGTGCCCACCTATTGCGCCCTGCTCTGACTTTTTACATATCCAAAATCTGTTTCCTATAGGCTGCATGAGCCTCTCACGCAATGGCCAGCACCAGCTCCGCCGCTGCCGGACACGCTACTCCTACTGACGATATTTTTTTTTCACTCAAATCACTGAGAAAGTCACATTTACTAAAGATCGCAAGGCGGAAACGCAGCAAGGTCCATCACTCTCCATCTTGTTTCTCAAAGGTTTATGTCACTGATGCAATGTTGCTAAATTCTAACGGTTTTCAAATCGCTGAGGAAGTCACCTTTACTGAAGATCGCAAGGCGGAAACGTAGCAAGATCCCTTGAGAGTATTTTTGTGATTGTGTCAAAAGCACCAGAGCTGAAAAGATTAAGCACTTGATGATGACAGAAGCTTTGATACAAAAATATTCCGAAAAGGATGGCAAAGGCAAGGAAAAACCTAATAAGCATAAATATTGTGAAAGATTAGGCTTTTGTCTTATTGGCATTATTTGCATGCCTTTGTAGGAATTTAAAATGGGAACAAATGCATGTTGGTTTAGACCTCAACCAAGGTTCAGGCCTTAAAAGTTTAAGTCACAATCACAAAGTATCGTATAACGTTGACTGTTTTTCAAACTCCATTGACCGACCTCAACACATAGTATTGCATGTACAAGGCAAGGCCAAAAACATAAGTGAGTCAAATGTATTATGGAAGGAGCCGAGCAAAAGCCATTCTGCCCACTAAGGATTTCCAAAGAAATTTGGGCGAGGCCCGAAGGGCTCCAGGCCTCGCCTAAATTTTTTGGAAAGCCAAACCGAGCAAAATGGCCTTCTCCTTCGACGGCGTAATGGATATCTGAAATTCATCATGCTGCAACAAATAGGCATTTAACAATGTCCCAGTCTATACCAAAAGTTCACAGATTCCAGAAAACAATGGGTCAGACCTGCATTGTGAGTCTGGTGTACTCTATTTCCTTCATAAAATGGGTCGCGATGGAGAGATATCTCTCACCAATCCACGAGAGGTCACACTGGAAAACATGGCTTTCACGAGCAGCAGTCACACTGATTTTGAGTTGTAGCATATCTTTTGTCAAGGCTCTCCGCTCACACATCTCTTTAGCCAAGGCTTACAACACCTGCTTTTAGAGTTAGAGGCCTACACATCTCAAATCAGCGTCTAATAGCGGCCTCCTGACTACTTCATCACTTAGAAGATCAATGTGGAACAACTCTGGAAATCAGGTTTCTGAGGGCTTGAAAAACACGGCTGCTTATGCTGACTTCCATGAGGCTGAATGATGAGCATAAAAAATCTCCAACACTTTGACATGGAACTCAAAAACGGATTCAGAGGTCTCTTCACAGTAAAAGCAAGGTAAAAGACAGATTAAAAATCTGCTCCTCTCAGTAGAAAACTTCCGTGGCCTGCAACAAGGCTTCATGGCAACATGTCGGTTGCAGGCTTTATGGCAACATGTTGTTGAGCAGGTCTGACTTCTCAACGATGGGTCAACATCAGAATGGAATCAAGAGTACAGCAGATCAACCGCTCCTCATCAACGGGGTTTCAGTCCTGCGTTGAATGCACTAAGGCCCCAAGAATCTCCAACGAGACCGACATCAGAGACTCGCATCACCTTCAACATTCAGTAAATAAGAGTTAACGACCCTCATCTACAGAATGAGATAGGACTGAACAACTTTCTAGGGCACCTTTTAGCTTGATTCTTGACTGTCATCTCTTCCTCAGGGATGCGCTGGCTTGCTTCTCTTAAAATCGTCTGCAGTTCTGCAGACAGGTTGTAAGCAGGCACATTTGAATAAGGGCCTAGTTTCGATGGATTTCAAACCATCAGATATTCTAAGCAGAAAGCCGCAAATAGCTTTACCATATCGTTGCTTTGACGTGAGATGAAAAGACAGAAAGTGGCTCACAAATACTTCCATAGACACTAGCATAAAGAAAAAGAAACACCACTCTTGAATGGTCTGCTTCAACATCGTTTAACCACAACAAAACAAGACTACTTCACATTTCCATTATAACTGAAATCGTTCATTGTGCCTTCATCACAAAATCAGCGACAAACAGAAAAAGAACTTCACATAGAAAAATACACGCTGACTTCACTTTGGATTGCACTCATCTCTTACATTCCCTAATCATAACATCATTCATGACATCAAACAAACATTTGCCATTCTGTCCACAGAACTTAGGCAAAAATATAAAATGCAAGCATGAATTTGATACAAAATAATGACATCAAGAACCATCAGTGCCTTTCAAGCAGAGAACAGCAAAATGCCCAATAAGGCTGCGAAATATATTGCAAAGGCTGGATCCTCAGCTTAGCACAGAACAGAAGCTTCATGCTTCCTACATCTCTGAAAATGGTTCTACCTTATGTATGATGATCTCCTTCTCCCCCGCTTATAGCAACAGCCTACGGGTGAGAGAGAAGAAGGAGACGTTGCAACTTCTGGTTGCACTGTATCAATGGCAGCGTTTGGCCCTCAAAAGTTCTAAAATTGGATTTAGGCCTGTTACTTGAATGGGGCCTCGCTCAAGCCCACATGGCTAAGATAGTGCGCCATTCAACATTTAAGTTATATATTGGCACCTTCCAGCCCTGATAGACCCAGGAACTGGAAGCATAGGCCTCATGCTAACATTTATTAATTTAATAATTTATTGGCTTTTAATCACATTGTGCATGACGAAAACATAACGACGACAAAAACATTTGACGTTTAAGCAATAGCAATTTAGACACCACTATCGGCTACTTCAAGTTAACAAATTGGTAAACCGATTATTTGGACATCAAATTGTCAGTGAATCAGACACTCATTGTCCAAGATAGCTTTGAATTGATTTCAGAAATCACTACTAAAGGGGGTTATTTTTCCGTCTAACACCCCACAAGGAACCACATAATAACCGCATGATCAAGAGTTAGGGTTGCATTGCACTCGGATCTTAGATGTTTGACCCATTCAATATAGTCCATGACCCTTTCTCTTTTTTCCATCTTTACTTTGCTCAACAAGAATAACAGATCTTCCAAAAACTTACTTGGTTTCAAGCGTGTGATGAGAGCCGCTTTAATCGCGTCCCAAGTGGTTTTCTCTTTTTCCGATAGGTTGAAGTACCAATCTTGTGCAACTGCCACCAGAGACATCGGGAATAGCATCAATTTTTCTGCCAGTGTCCGCTCACCATAAATTTTGCAGGCTTGCTTGTAGATCTGAAAAAATCTGATTGATCTAAAGACCCATCATATTTAGGTATTTCCATTCGTGGTGCCCTCCGGATTGCTTGCAATGGTGCAACAGGTACAGGTTGACCCATTAGATCCATTGGTGCTAATTTTGGTTCTGCCTCAATATGCGCAGCTATTATTCTGGGAAAGTTTGGTGCTTGAATTGCTATTCTTCTTGCGATTGATCATCCAGATCTCATATTCATTCGGTGGTAGGGTCCAAGGATGTTGGATCTTGTTGGTACAGTGGAAAGCAATCTGGATCTTAGGGCATCAGATCAATTTAATAGGTCGATAGTGTGATTTTAGGCCTCTTACGGTGGTTTTTTTTTTATAGCTTTTTTATCCTTGTTCCGATTGGCCTGAGATTTTCATAGTAGCTAGATTTGGTGCAGATCTAATCACTAATTTGATTTGAGAAGGTTACTTGTGCGAGGGTTGGTTGTGAGAAGGTTTCTTCACTGATTTTCAGTTAAAAAACTTGATTTTTCAAAAATTACTGGGAAGTAACTCTCATAGGGATTGTAGGAGCTGTATCTGGTAAGGGTCTAGCTCTGAAAATCTCTGCAAAGGTTAACTCTCACAGGAAATAAAAATTTCACTGTCTGCGAGGGTTCAGAATTACTATTTTGTTCTGATTTTCACCAATAATTTATACTAACTTTCGCAGGCTTCATCACTGATGTAAAATGACATTATGAAGCCAATGGAGTGGTTTGCGAGAGTTACTTTTGGAAAGATTTTCTGGATTTTCTGATTTTGTTGATTTTTTAGCACTCAAATTCAATTTTTTGCTCTGTTTGGAACTAACTCTCGCAGCCTTCTATTTAGGTATGGGATAGTACCTTGGAGCTGCTGCCGGTCATGCGAGAGTTGGTTCCTACTGGTTTTGGAGAAAACAGATTCTGATGAAAATTTTGCCTCTTTTCCCTCCAAAATATAGATTTGTGTGTTTTTTGGATTTTTCAAGGTTTTTGGCTAGATGTCAAGCCCTTAGAGGCTATTTAGGGCCTCCTCTACTCTCTCACACCTCCTCCACTAGCTGTGAATAGTCCAAGCACACAAAAATATAGAAAACAAGCTAACTCTATCCAAAATCCACATGAAAACACTCTAAAAAAACAAAAACAACTAAAAACGTGACTAAACTAGTTAGTGAAAACCTATCCCCGACAACGTGTGTAGAATAGTAGGTGAGCAGCCCTTCCGCCTGTCAAAGAGAGTTAGAACACTTGGATAAGAGCCTAACTAGCTAAGATGCTACTTTTAGTTGATCTCTATTTTTCCCTTAACTCTACTCACCTCTAACACTACCTCCATTAACTCTACTCCACTAAACTAGCATTCAACATGGTTTTGGATGAAAAGGGAAGAGGAGAGAGAGAGAGAGAGAGAGAGAGAGAGAGAGAGAGAGAGAGAGAGAGAGAGAGAGAGAGAGAGAGAGAGAGTAGAGAGAGAGTAGAGAGGGAGGTTAGCTCAACTGCTCAAGATGCATGCTAATGGAAAAACCATAACTACTAAAACAATAACAAGGAAATGGAAAGCAAATGGAAAACACAACAATAGCATTAGCATGAGTGCTTAGCAAATGAGGATGCTTTGGCTCTCCAAAATAGTAGAGCCTCCTCCTTCTCATTAAGCATGAAAATATGGTACAAAGAGGTGCCTTTTTATAAATAAGAAAGGCCCTTGCCCCAAAATCCTATTGGCTACTTTTAAAAATATGTACACTAATCTTGTCCATTCATTTTGGATCCAACTTAATCCAAGGGTCCTAAAAAAGTACATTGTTCATATGAGTTCTCATTTGGACCCAACTTAAAAAGTTTTTCTCTAAGTTTACAAACTTGACATTGTGGCCTGAAGTTTTAATTTAATTAAGAAAAGGCCCAAGTCTATTATTCTATTTACAACTCAACTTGCGTGCTCATTGGGCCACGAGCTTATACGCGCAGGATGTCATGCCCTCATAACACATTTTATTAGCCAATATTATTTATTTACACTATGTTGGGAATACCCCCAATAAAGAGTCTTTGATATTGAGAGTGATCAAGGCAACTGCCTTGCCATTCCTTTGTATCCATTTGGTGATGTTGGCTGCATCAACCTTTAATTTGACCATCACAATTCCCAGGCTGGCAAGTGTAGTGGAACACGACTATTCTTGGCTATAATTATTGGATTTCTGGCAAATTCTCAACTCAACCAAAAAAACTAGATGGAATGATATTATTTTGTAGTAACCTTTTTAAGTCCGACAAGCTTAGTGGACCCAACTATTGTTGCCTACATGTTAGATTTTTGGTAGGTTCTCAATAGAAGTGAAAAAAATTGATTCAAAATTATTTCCTTACCCTCACCTTTCAAGGACTTGCAAGCTTAGTGGACCCAACTATTGTTGATTGGGTGTGGAATTTTAGGTAGATTCTCTATTCATATGAAATTTTTTGTTGAACATAAATTCTTTTGCCATCACCTTTCCAAGAATGACAAGCTTAGTGGACCTAATGGTAATTGGATTTTTGGTAAGTTCTCAACTCAAGAAAAAAAAACAAAATAAAAAAATATTCTCTTGTAGTCACCTTTCTAAAGCCAACAAGCTTAGTTGTCCTAGCTATTGTTGGCTAGGTGCTAGAGTTTTGGTTGGTTCTCACTACACTTGAAAAAATCTGATAGAAAATGATTACCTTATCATCACCGTTCAAGGACTTACAAGCATCATACCATCACATTTCCAAGGCCGGCAAGCTTAGTAGAACACAACTATTCTTGGCTATAGTTATTGTATTTTTGAAAATTCTCAACTCAACTGAAAAAACCAGATGGAATAGTATTATTTTGTAGTCACCTATCTAAGGTCGGCAAGCTTACTGTTGGCTAGGTATTAGTTTTTTGGTTGGTTCTCAATACATGTGAAAAAATAAAGGACAATATACATCCTTCTTCCGAGAATGCGGTTATGGACACTGCTTCAAGAATTGTCCATTGAGACCTGGAACCAGTGCACCACTAAACTTCATTGCAATACAACAACCAGCAGTTCCAACAGGGATGCCACTGAAAGGGCAACAATTCCATGCTCCTGTGTTAGCCGTTACGCGAGCACAGAAGAGGAAGGAAGTGGCTCCCTCACCAATACCATCGGTCACTGATGACCAACTCTTAATTCAACGCCATCTCCGAATGTGAGGGAAGAAAGAAGACAGTATTAGAAAATACGACACTGGGTACAGAGAGCATAAGCGAAGGAAAAAGAGCAAAAAAGAGACAATCCTACGGAATCTCCAGCTGACAGTGAACGGGAACTGCAAACGGGCTCACCATTGCGCACTGATCATAACGACCGGTTGCATCATCATGAACCACCTTTTCACATGGTGGAGCCCGAAGAACCATGCACTGAAAGGCTCACAATCTTATTGGCAAGTCGTGTTAGTTTACCTTTCGAAAAATTACTACGGATTGCGCCACAAGCTAAAAGTCTTTTGGCTGAATGGGCCAAAACGGACGAGGAGCCAGTAGCGCCTGAGCCCATATATTGTACGGGGGCTATGAAGAAACAAGTAACATCCTCCACATCGGGACAACGTGGAAAAGTGAGGAACACAACATCACCCTGCTAATCAAACACAAGAGATACGAGGACGAGGCAGCAATAGTAGATGGAGGATCAGGTGTCAATTTGATCTCCACTACTTTATACGAAAAGTGGGGTTTACAAGGGTTGAAGCCAGCACGATAGCATATCAATCCTGTGTAAAACCAAAGGGTGTGGTTGCCAATATCCCTGTAAAAATAACTGGCATGCGGTTTGTGATAACCTTTGTAGTCATGGATACAAATTGTATCAAAGAGGCCCAGATGGAATTCTTTGACGGTGTATTCTTCCTCATGAGACCACCCAAATCATTTCACTTTCACATGAAGGCATGGGTGGAGGCCATTTTGCATCTAACATTACAGTTCGCAAGATTCTGCAATCAAGATGTTGGTGGCTAATGATTCATAAGGATACGAAGGAATACCTGATGAAGTGTGATGTGTGTGAAAGGGCAAGGAGGCCAACGAGATTGAATTATGACCTACTACACCCGATCTTAGCCCAAGCACCATTCGAAAAGTGGGGTTTGGATTACATCGGTCCAATTCACCCTGCAGCAAGGAGTACCCAGGCTCGATACATAATCGTAGCCACCGACTATCTCACCAAGTGGGTCGAAGCCAAGGTAGTATGAGTAGCTGATGCTAGGACAACTGTCAAGTTCCTTTATGAAAATATCATTGTGCACTTTGGATGCCCGATGGAGATAGTCAGCGATCGCGGAACTCATTTCATCAATGAGACCATCAAGGTCCTGTTGGAGAAATTCTTCGTGAATAGAACCAGTACGTCTTATTATCCTCGTGGTAATGGGCAAGCATAATCATCCAATAAGATCCTATATAGCGTGCTCACGAAAACAGTTGAAGCTAGTATATCAGATTGGGAACACAAGTTGCATGTTGCTCTGTGGGTTGCATGTTGCTCTGTGGGCATTCTGGACAACATATAATGCATATATATATATATATATATATAGATATATATATATATATACGATCCAAATGGGCGGAATGCGGCACCCCTCTGGACAAGATCACGATTCAAAATTTCAATTGGCCATGAATTCCATCAGAGCATGGTTGGGATACGGATGTAGATGTCCGAAGGGCTCTCACCATATTTGCCAATAAATATTTCAACTGTCCTGATCCAACAATCCACGCGACAACCACTTATGCCCGAGACTTAGAGCATTTAATGGGGATTGAAACCAAGTGGGACAATTTTCTCTCCTCCATATTCTTTGATCCTAATAAGGTGCTTGCCTTCGACAAAGTCGAAGATCAACTGCCCGTCGCTCGAGATATCATCGAGCTGCATTCCTTGGCGATCCCTGGATGCGCAGATTCCAAGCGTGGGTCGACCAAGACTGGCTGACAGGAGTCCACAAGTCCCTTCACACGCCCAAGGACTTGAAGAAACTGGACCGCATTAATTTTATGGAAGACGTCACAGGCTACCTGATCCACCAGAGGCGGGCCAAGAAGACTCTTTACTAAACCAGCAAAGTGTCGAGGGACCGACACTACTTCAAGCCATGGGTCCTGTTGGGGGTATTCCGAATGAATTGTAAATAAATAATATTGGCCACTAAAATGTGTTGCGAGGGCATGGCATCCTGCGCGTATAAGCCCATGGCCCAATGAGCACACAAGTTGAGTTGTAAATAAAATAATAGACTTGGGCCCCTTTGTAAATAAAATAAAACTTGAGGCCCAAAGTCAATTTTAAACTTAGAGTTTACTTTTTTAGAGTTGGGACCAATTTTGGACTCACATGAATATTGTGATTTCCAATGTACTTTTTGTGGACCCTTGGATCAAGTTGGGTCCAAGATGAATGAATAGGGTCAATATAAATATAAGCCAATAGGACTTTGGGGCAAGGGCCTTTCCCATTTATAAAAAGACACCATTTGTACTCTATTTCCATGCTTAACCACTTTTTGGAGAGAAGCATCCTCATTTGCTATTCACTACTTGCTAATGCCTTTGATTGTGTTTCCATTGCTTTCTATTTTCATGTTGATTGGTTGTCTTAGTTAATGTTTCTCCATTAGCAAGCATAAGGAGCATTTGAGCTAACCTCCACTCTCACTCTTTGTCTCTCTCTTTCTCTCTTCTCTTCTCTCAATCTCTTCTAATCTTCCCTTTCCTTTCACCTACAATTATGATGAAGAAGGTTAGCAACATATAGCAGCCCTGGGCCCAGCGGCTCCCAAAACCGGAGGAAGAATTCCGAGATAACCCCATCAGGCCCCGGGGTTTTGCCAAGAGGCAAAGAGAGAAGAGCAGCATGCAGCTCAAACAAAGAAAAGGAAGCATCCAGCAAGGCAGCCTGTTGAGCGGAGAGCAGACGCTCAGCACGACAAAAGCAATGAAGACGGAGAGGGTCAGGGGCCAAAGCTGGCTCAAATGAACGAAAGATTGGAAAGAACGCGTGGAGCAGAGAGGAGAGCACCAGAGACAGAGAGAGAGTGAATAAATGATGAAGAATGCTTGCGCCATAAGACTCGAAAGAAAAAGAAAGAGGGCAGATCTCTTTGACGGAGCCAACTGAGTTTGGAACGAAGCATCAAGCCAGTGGCAAGGTGGTAGTCGTGGCGACGCAGAATGACCTGGCAGCACAGATGAAGGTCCGAATAGAGCGTGGAGTCCTTGGGGGAAGTCTAGGCCGCAATTATTCCTTGAAGAAGGGTCACTGCCAAGGAACGGAGCCGGGAATGAGAACGAGAAAGGGGGCCACTAGCGTGCCGGAGAGAATAGGAGGGAAGAGTTCATGTCGTAAGGAGAGTGAAAAGAGTCAGTCGGAAGGGCGAGGAAGGAACACCGGAGCAGCACAGGCTTGTGGTCAGAAAGAGTGGTGAGTTGATGAGTCTTAGCGTCCAAGAGATGAAGCCAATTAAAAAAGAAGAGAGATAGAAACGGTCCAACTTGGCCGAGCAAAATGACGGTCCCAGCTTGCAATTAGTCCAAGTGTGATGCGAGAACTGTTATAAAACATGAGAGGCATCAAGCAGAGAGTGAGAGGACTGAAAGGAAGACCAAGTCGCATATTCAGAAGGCAAGATAGCATGTGGCCCATCAGAAGGGTCAAGATACATATTAAAGTCCCCCAAAACAATCAAGCAATCATTTGGAACAGGCGGCAAGGAAGATCAAAAGTCAATGTGTTTAGAAACAAGGAAAGGGGCATAGAGGTTGAGAACAGAGAAGGTAAAACCAAGCTTGTGAAGGCGAAGAAGGACCCACCTGCCAACTGAGTCAAAAGAAGAGGAGAGCACCTGCCAGTCACAAGAAACAGGCATTAGAACTCCCCCTCGAGTGTCCTGAGTAGGAGAAACACCATAATGTCAGGAGGCCGCAAACTTCTTAATGAGGCAATGCTGATTAAATTCCCGCAGTTTTGTCTCTTGCAATGCAATGAGGACATTCTTGGAAGGATAAGAGGCTAGGACCTGAGCCATACAGGTGTGATGCACCAAATCATTCAGGCCACGCACATTCCAAGAGTACAGATTCATGTAGAGGGTGCAGAAAGAGGAGTAGAAGAGAAAGGCTACCACAGTGAGGGAGTATCCCGTGCCACCAACTCAGGAAGGAGTTTGGCCCGTAAATCCCGCTTCACTATAGTTAGTCTGTTAGAGGCCTTAGATGTCGTCGACCGCTTCTTAGTGATGGTTGCAGCCGCAAGCACCTCTGCAGACAAGACCGCCGAAGAGGGCACCCGCGAGGATGGGCTGGTATGCACAGCCATGGACAGAGAGGGCGTTGTTTGGGAAGTGGATATCAGCCCCTGCCTCGAGGCCAATGGCGGCACCTACTGGTTGATCCTCAAGATAATCTGCCCAGTGAGTCAACTCAACAGTCTGAGGAACAAAGTTCAAACCCACGGCCAAAAGAGATTGTGTGGCAGTGAGAGTGGTTGATAGCACAGGTTCCATAGCCGCCGAGAAAGGCTTCAAGGGGTATGTCTCTGGATCCGGCTGCTGGGCCCGGGCAAGACCGTAACCATTCCCGCAGTAGGAGGCACAGGCTGAAATGAGCAGGTGGCTTGTCCAAGCATCGAGAGGACCGGCCCAACATTGGGGGCACGTCCAGAGGTGTAGGCAGCAGAGGAGGCAAAGAAGATGCCTCTGGAATAGGCTTGAGGAACAGCCCAGGCCGGTTGGAATCCATCAAAGCATTCTTGTTTTTTTGTTTAGCAGGTCGACAACGGTTATGTCAATTTACAGCAAAATGGACCAAGAATAGATCTAAATCAAATCCACAAGTGTGATTGGATGTTAGATTAGATCAACCTATCAATCTACACAATATTAGATAGCATTTAGATCAAATCTAGATGAAGAAATCTAACCAGAACAATCATTTATGACCAAAACTTGAGCTTGCTGGTTTCACACATGTGAAAACCTGTCAGAGTACGGACAGTAGGCTGAGTATGAAGTATTCTAAGCTAATAACCCAATCAATGCATAAAATAGCAAGACAAATAGAGAGATTACTCAAAAAAATGCACCAAAACCAAGATTTAGCTTCCATATCAATTATGGCCAAATGAGCCACTATATATACACAAGAGCTCATGTTTACTCAGCTGATTTTGCACGTGTGAGAGTGCCTACTCATCAAAGGATCCACCAATAATCATCAATATGGCACATGGACCAAGTTTCCTAACTTATAGCCACCTCCCTTGATTTTAGGCAATTTTCCTAATTTATAGGGACTCGCACAAATATCTACTACAAGCTGGATCTCACCTACTACTGATGTTTTGACACATGTGAGCAGTCCTTGGCATGTGTGAGATCACTCCTATCCATGTAAAATGCTTTTCCTACCAATAAAATGATGTCAAGTGGCATATATCTAGAAAACTAGATTTTGGCCATTTTAGCCAGTAGATCTCAAATGAAATGGTATGTACAACCTATATGACTAATCTAGATGATAATTGCATTTAATTCACACGTGGGAACAGGCTCCACACATGTGTAAACATAATATGTACATGATTTTGGCCTAGATCAAGCATGATTTTGACATTTTCACACTCCTCCTCAAAATCTAGCCTGGTAAATCTAGTATACATCTATCTACAACTCCAAGTGCTAATCTTAACTTCACAAATGGATTCTTTGCCAATGGTTTGGTAAGTATATCAGCAACACAATCTGAAGATGAAACATGGATGAGCTTAAACTCCTTTGCTTGTACCTTCTCTCTCACAAAGTGATGTGAAATCTCAATGTGCTTGGTTCAAGCATGGAAGATTGGATTGTTGGCAAGTTGTTGGGCTGCTTGATTGTCACAATAAATGCATGGAATATCTTCAGCCTTGATCACTTGAAGCTCCCCAATAGTTTTCTTAGCCATAGGATCTCCTTTGTTGTTGTTGTCATAGCTTTATATTCGGATTCGGTTGATAAAAGTGAGATAGTATCTTGCTTTTTGGAAAGCCAAGATATGACTCCTCCACATAGGAATGTAGCAAAGGCACTTGTGGATCTTCTATCCACTTTGTCACCTGCAAAATCTGAGTCCGATTATGCTCTCAAACAAAGATTAGTCCCTTGATATACTATGCCAAAGTTTCTAGTAGCCGAGATGTACCTTAACACTCTTTTGGCACTCTTGCAATGACATATTAGTGGACTTTGCATGTATTCACTCAATTTGCCGACACAAAAGCTAAGATCTGGTCTAGTGATGGTCAAATAGATCAAGAAACCAATAAGTTTCCTATAGGTAGTGATTTTCTCAAAGGATGCTTCATCACTTTCCTTAGAAACTTTTACATTTAGTTCCATGGGAGTTTCAACTCCTTTACAATCTTTCTTGCCAAACTTTTCTAAGATGGATCTAGCATACTTAGATTGACATGTGAAAGTAGAATCATTGCATCTAGTAACTTCTATTCCAAGTATGACCTCTAGAAGTCCTAGATCTACCATTTTAAACTCACTAGACAAGGAAATTTTTACATCTTTAATGCCATCATGATGTATTACAATGATGGTTCATAAGAACTTACAACAAATCCAATGGAAATAAGATAAGAATGCAACCTAGAGTACCAAGCTCTAGGTGCTTGCTTGAGTCCATAAAGACTCTTCTTCAAAAAGCACACTTTGTCTTCTTCTCCATCTTTGATGAAGCCCTCGGGTTGGCACATGTAAATTTCCTCCTCCAAGAATCCATTCAAGAAAGCATTTGTCACATCAAGTTGAAAGAGCTCCCACTTGAAAGAAGTAGCAAGGCATATGATCAATCTAATGGTTACAAGCTTTGCAACAAGAGCAAAGGTTTCATCATAATCTATGCCTTTGACTTGTAATAAACCTTTTGCTACAAGTCTTGCTTTATACTTATGAATGGAACCATCTTGATTATACATCAATCTATATATCCATTTACAAGTAAGAGGCTTCTTTATTAGTCATTCTATTACATAGAAAATTTGCACATAAAATAGCTTCTCCCCAAAATGAAATAGGAAGTGTTGCATCTAATCTCAATACTTTAGCACACTCACATAGTGTTCTATTTTTCCTTTCGGCCACCCCATTTTGTTGTGGGGTGTATGTGCAAGTAAACTCTCTTCTAATGCCATTAGTTTGACAAAACTCTTTCATACCACTGGAGATGTACTCCCCTCCATTATCACATCTTAATACTTTCAAGCTAGCATTAAGTTGCTTTTTTACAAGAGTTCTGAACTTCACAAAGGTTTCAAACACTTCACTTTTCTTAGACAAGAGGTAAATCCAAAAGTATTTTGATTTATCATCAATAAAAGTGACATACATAAGAGCTCCCCCATTAGATTCATGTGAAAAAGAGTGAACATCCGAGTGAATAAGATCAAGAGGAGAGTTAGATCTTGTCAAAGATCTCTTGAAAGGGCGCTTATGAGAGTTAGATCTTGTCAAAGATCTCTTGAAAGGGCTTATGTAATTTGACATTCTGAATAGATTGAGAGGGTCTGCGAGAGTTCTTACTGGAAAGATTTGTTGGATCTTCACTTTTTAGTGATTTTTTTGCACTTAAATCCAATTTTCGGCTCCTTGGAATCAAACTAACTCTCGCAAGCTCTTCTGTGTCCTGGTCTCACTAAGATGGAACTTCAGAATCCTCTGCGAGAGTTCTTGACCACTTGAACTGGAAATTTCACTATATGCGAGGGTTCATTGGTACTTTCCCATCTTTTTTTCACTTGGAACTCTTGCACAGGCACTTAATCATCAAACTAACTCTTGCAAGCTTCTCTGTGTCCTAGTCTCACTGAGATGGAACTTCAGAGGGCTCTACGAGAGTTCTTATGAAGATTTGAATTTTTTTGGATTTTTTCAAAGGTTTTTTGAAATTTTTTATGATTTTTCTCTGATTTTTACAATCTGCTTGGAACTAACTTTTGCAGGCTTCTATGCAAGTCTGGGACAGTACCCTGGAGCTGTTGCCAATCATGCAAGAGTTAATTCCCACTGATTCTAGAGATATAAAAATCTGATGAATTTTTTGGCTCTTTTTCCCTCCAAAATACAGATTGGTGTGTTTTTTGAGTTTTTTGGATAATTGGTTTGGGTTTCAAGCCCTTAGAGATTGTTCAGGGCCTCCACTACCCTCTCACACCTCCCCCGCTAGCTGTGAACAGTCCAAACACAAAAAAAATACAGAAAACTAACTCTAAACTCCCAAAAATCTACCTAAACTACTCTAAAAAACAAGGAAATAGCTAAAATGCAACTAAACCAGTTAGTGGAAACATATCCCCGGCATCAGCGCCACTGTGTAGTCGAAGATCTCTCGTAGTATTGCCCTTCCGCCTGTCAACAAAAGTTAGATCACTGGATAGGTGCCTAACTATGCATAGATGGTACTTTTAGTTAAATTCTTACTTTTTCCCTTAACTCTACTCACCACTATACTACTCCTCTTTAACTCTACTCCTCTACACTAACATTCATCATAGTTTTGGTTGAAGGGAAGGGATGGAGAAGAAGAGATTGAGAAGAGAAGAGAAAGAGAGAGAAAGAGAGTGAGGGTGGAGGTTAGCTCAAATGCTCCTTATGCTTGCTAATGGAAAAACATTCACTATGGCAAACAATAAAACATGGAAATGGAAAGCAATAGAAAACACAACCAAGAGCAATAGCAAGTAGTGAATAGCAAATGAGGATGCTTCTCTTCCAAAAATGATAGAGTTTCCTCCTTCTCATTAAGCATGGAAATAGTGTACAAATGGTGTCTTTTTATAAAATGGGGAAGGCCCTTGCCCCTCAATCTTATTGGCTAATATTCACAATGATCCTAACCATTCATCTTGGACCCAACTTGATCCAAGGGTCCACAAAAAGTACATTAGAAATTACAAGATTCATGTGAGTCCCAATTTGGACCCAACTCTAAAAAGTGATCTCTAAGTTTAAAAATGACATTGGGCCTCTAGTTTTATTTTAATTACAAGGCCCAAGTCAAGTTTATTTTATTTACAACTTCAATTGCGTGCTCATTGGGCCATGAGCTTATACACGCAGGATGCCATGCCCTCGCAGTTGAAATTCTGTTAGGATCTAGTGCAATATGCAGATCACATCACACAATCACCGTAGCCACTCCTCACAAGCTCTCAAAGATGGCACAACAAAAGTTAAGTCTATTATGAAGAAACACTGTACATATAGCAAAGCCCCAAACTGCATGGACTCAACAGGTGTCACTAAACTGGCCTACCACCTGCCAAACTAGAGTTAGGCCCAATATGGCCACATATACTGACAAACCCAGGACATGCCCCTGAGTATAGCATAATGAACTCAAAATCACTGTACAGGCTAATTTCTTCCTACGTGTGGCTACCCGGCTAACCCAAGTAGCCGTCTACGGGATCAGTGCCCGATCAATATATCCTAATGGGTCACGTCCCGATCACAACCATATATAGTATACCAAATAAATTGTACAGTAATTACATCATCACATTTAGAGCTTATACTAATGAATCAGATCAAAACTGATTTCTAACTCTCTCCCTTAAGCTCAAATGTGATAAGAGTGAAAAAACAATATATTGTAGCAGCGTCTGGAGTGTCCAAAAGATGTTATGCATATCACAACTACCATGTACTTGACTCACACTCAAGCACACCAACAAACCACCAAGTTTGACTCACAAAGTATCATGCAAACACAATGCTCATATAGAGAGTCTACTGTACTCTCAACCAACTGACTCGTCCCCAATCCGACTTGAAACACAAGTGGACCACATGAGCGACATGGCTCAAACTGAGGAAATCCCACTGCCACCATGAGACTTACATCCTCCATCTAGCTAGGCTGACATCCTATCAGACACTTACAAGCACAGACCTGTAAAGCTGACATACATGAGCGACTGAGGCTCAACCTGAGGAAATCTTACTACCACCATAAGATTGTACCCTCACTAGATAGACAAGTAGTAGACAATGACAAGTCAATGAGCATAAAATGACTACTTTGTTTCATTGTAGCAAATGCACAACCACATACAACTCTGACTCAGATCTAGACTCCCGTGACAAGGCAACATGCAAGCCCACACACACTCATGCAAACCAACATGGATGATAAAGCAACAAATACATGACCAAGGCCTGCTCATAAGTGGTATCCTGTCATACCAACACCTGTGCCACCTGTAGATCCGCTGCTACACCACTGGTCACCAAATCAGGACCTCAACCATGGCCTGCACCTATAACCAAGATGCCCTCATGTCTAAGCATCTCACATAGATGTCCTCATACATCATCCAAGATCAACCGTCTCGAACCAATGAGCGCTCCAAGCCTCATCCCTGATGTATCTCCCAAAAAAAGCTATGCTCCAAGCCGCTTTGCCTTGACATCCTGTCCAATAAGCCCTAAAAGCTGATTCCCATCCATTTCTCATGCTCCAAGCACAAGAGTCTACCAAAGACTCAACGAATGAATGTACGCAAAACCTCACCATAGGCTATACCTGAGTAGCTCGTCTATCTCCCGGAGATACTGATGATGATCTGCTTGTCCTACATCTCATGTAGGCTCAACTTTCTATGCTTGACATTGCCAACTCTGATTTGACCAGTACATAGGCCTCTCACCAAGGAGCCTATCTCCCCACAACATCCATCATAGTGTCCAAGCCAAAGCAAATGCAAACTAGATCCACTATCGTGATGAATAGCTCACCCACGATCCATAGCATATCAGGTAAAATAGCTCCAGAACCCTGTACCTTGTACCATCTGATCACCAAGTATCCATTGCCCGCTAATAGCTCCTCAAGAACCTGTCCACCTGTAGTGCAACTAGACTCCAACTGGATCTAACCAAAAGCTGCATCCTGCTTACCAAACAATGATGGATAACAACAACATGTGACGCCAACTTGGAGATAACTGTGCATATAACCATGCAGCTCACCTGATCACTCGCCAAAGTATCAGCTGTCACTCCCTGAGCAACCATCTCCATCCATGTCAACTCACAACCATGGGCATGATGGATCCACATCACCCCGTAATGCTCTCCATGCCCTCAGGATATGTACCACCACAGGTACACTCCATGCCACCTACCTCCAAGTAGGCATGACTAGTCCCTAGGTCATCACATGATGCACCAGCTGAAGAACATCGCCCATACAATGACATATCATACCTGAGCAACTGTAGCATCTCCCTGAGTGCCACCCCAATGGACTCGTCATCCACATACTATGCTCACATGATGTCTCCGATCCTAGTCACCATCCTGCTAGACAAGCCAAACTCCAAAGCATCACCTACTCCACCTAGCTCCTAGCATCTGCTCGCTCTCCTTGGCTATGTGCTACCCGACACCATGCCACCACAAGCATATCTCTGAGTCGCCACTCACGGGATCCCGAGACTATTGTCTCCCTGATCATACTGAGGTATATGGTTCTGAGTGACTTCCTCTAGGCTTATCCCTGATCTCACCACCTGAGAATCTACACCATGGAAATTCCAACACTTGTGCCAAGCCTAGACTCCTGCAAATACAGCCAACTGCATGAAAGCTATAGGTAGCTTATCCACGCCCGTGATGGTAGATGCCTCCCCATCGATGCCAATGTCCAAAATTGGCCCCCTGCTGTAATGCCAACTTGTACTCCCAAATGAGCACACCATGAAGTCCTCGCCATCAATGTCCCCTGCAGTAGATCGCTAGCAAAACACTCATCATAGTGTTTTCCCTCCGATCACACCTCGTGCGATCTCCATTAGCTCTCCAACCTAGAGCTGGCTCTCAAAGCTTCATGCTTTGTCCATTTGTGTTTGCAGCTTTCTAATTCCATCACGAATTCCACTTGTAAGTCCTGTCCATGCCAATGACTCAAGTCCAATATGAAATAGTTCTCTCCTGATGATCATCCCATGTCATCCTGCAGTGCTATCCCTACTAGGTATTTCAATGCCATCCTTGATCACAAAGATCTGAACATCTACCCTGTAGTGCCCACCTATATTTTTCCAAGCTAGCTCCAAGCTACTCCTGTGACTGGTTCCAAACCACTCCCTGAGAATACATTGAGATGTGAACTCCAAAGCCACCATCAAGTCCCTCACATGACTATGCATGCCAACAACCCTCCAAGTGAACCTGTGAGATTTTCCATGGCCCAAACCAAATGATCTGCACCTTGCCGTCACTGGAATCTGCATCCCTGATGCAATATTGATATGGCAAATTGACTTGACTTATCCAAATTGGCAGTTGAAGTGTATCTCTTTGATGACAAACCTGATACACTACTCCACAACTACAATGGCTTGATCAAAATCGACTTACCGACTGCAAAACCACAAAATCATCACACTCACCACTCGCCAAGAGCATCCAAAATGTGATTATTGACCCGTTCTTCACCCTTTGCATGTCCCACACGCAGCTCGTCCAATGCAAGTCCGCTATCTTGCCCAATGGCTTTCAACTGACACTTCCATCACCTGTGACCGCCAAAATGTGTGTACCTCCAAGCTAGCCCATATTTCCCTCCGAACGAAAAATTTTCAAGCTACAGATGCGTGTGTCATTGCAGCTATTGCCAAAAAAGGTGCCATCTAGCTAAAGATAGCCCTCTTCAAAAATTGCCCTTGTAAAATGAACTATAACTTCATATTGAAGTTTCTTAATGAAGAACTAGTGACTTTAAAAGTCGGGTCCCTTTCAGCAATTCAAAATAAATTTTTTTAATGAAAACTAAGTGCCTTTTGCACTTCATGGGCTTTTAGGTCCTCTTCAAACCAATCGAATGGTTCATTGCAAATCCACGGTCCACATTACTCCTTATCAGCAAGATCTTGACCATAGATCTGTTTCCACTCAATCGGACAACTATCCATAAATCCATGCGCTGATCCTCAGCCCTGGGTCTGCGGGTTCCTTCAAGGCACTATGGGCCTCTCCTCTTCACCGCGCGTGAGATCTCCGCGACTCCACGCCTCTCTCTCTCCTCTATTTTTTGATGTTTTCAAGCTTCTCCTTCGCAGCAGCTATGGCATCCCTCTCCAATCGATCTCCAGCTCCTTCTGCAAGTCGCGGCCATCCACGACCATCTGCAGCCTGGGTCGCACTGCTAGGGCGCCCACCATCAGCTCTTAACAGCTCAAAAACATATTTTCAATAGAGAGAAATCAAGACTTTTTGCCCTGCAAACCCTAGTCATGAGGAAGAAGAATTTTTCTTGGGCATTTCTCAGTCTTTTACTGAGATTTTTCTTGTAGCTACCTACTCACAGAGGTCGCCCTACCTCAGGCTTTCTAATGCAATTTACAGTTCTCCAATTGATGTGGTATTGACTGCAAACAAGCTGATTTTCTCATAAATCTGTCAACACCCCACAAAACTGGAAATTTCTCAAATTTCCTCCGTTTTCAACCCAATCTGACCTTGTAAATTGCTATGGCTCTCTGTCACTGCTCTTTGCAAATCCTCTGCAAGCCCCGTTGCACCAAACGGTTATCCACACAGTGAATCAAGAAGCCAACACCGATGATTTTCCCGAAACCACCAAAACTGCAAGATTTTCCGTGAATTCTCCCCATAATCCACCTACGACGATCGTTCTGATCTTTCCCGAAGCTCCGATCGAAGGAACTTTGCTGTCTCCTGCCATCCGGACTGCCGATACCCCGTATGGAGTCCTCTCTCCTGAGATGCTTTGAGTGCCATTTCTCCTGGTGAAAGACGCTATCCCATAGCTGCACTGGATCGTGCATACCTGCAACACCCTGCTGCTCTAATACCAAGTTGAAATTCTGTTAGGATCTAGTGCAGTATGCAGAGCACATTACACAATCACCATAGCCACTCCTCACAAGCTCTCAAAGATGGCACAACAAAAGTTAAGTCTATTATGAAGAAACATTGTACATATAGCAAAGCCCCAAACTGCATGGGCTCAACAGGTGTCGCTAAACTAGCCTACCACCTGCCAAACTAGAGTTAGGCCCAATATGGCCACATATACTAACAAACCCAGGACATGCCCTTGAGTATAGCATAATGAACTCAAAATCACTGTACAGGCTAATTTCTTCCTACGTGTGGCTATCCGGCTAACCCAAGTAGCCGTCTATGGGATCAGTGCCCGATCAATATATCCTAATGGGTCACGTCCCGATCACAACCATATACAGTATACCAACTAAACTGTACAGTAATTACATCATCACATTTAGAGCTTACACTAATGAATCAGATCAAAACTGATTTCTAACTCTCGCAACACATTTTATTGGAAGATTTTATTTATTTACACTTTGTTGGGAATACCCCCAACACTCATCACGGCATGAAGTAGTGCCGGTCCCTCGGCACTCTGCCGGTTTAGTAGAGCGTTCTCTTGGACCGCCTCTGGTGGATGAGATATCCCGTAACGTCTTCCATGAAGTTGAGACGGTCCAGTTTCTTTGAGTCCTTTGGCGTGTGGAAGGACTTGTGAACTCCTGTCAACCATTCCTGATCCACCCATGCTTGGAATCGTTTTGTCTAGGGATCACCAAGGAATGCAGCTCGGTAATATACGCGAGCGACTGGCAGCTAGTCTTCGACTTTGTCGGAAGCGAGCGCCTTATTTGGATCAAAGAATATGGAGGGAAGAAACTCATCCCATTTTGTTTCAATGCCCATTAAATATTCCAAATCTCGGGCATAAGTGGCTGCCGCGCGGACTGTGGGATCGGGGCAATTGATGTAGTGGCTAGCGAATGCGGAGAGAGCCCTTATGGCATCTACATCCGTTGTCCACCCATATTCGGATTTGATGATTGGCCAGTTGAAATTGTTGAGTGTGATCTGGTCTAGAGGAGTGTCACATTCCGCCCATTTGGATCTTCTTGGACATGGCAGAAAATGTGCGTTCACCCGTAATTGTTGCGGACTCGTCACATAAGCCCTGATGGCCACATGGTCTCTCTCAAATAATTGCTGTCGCCACTCCGGTTGTGGTTGGAGGGCGGCTAAGGCTTGCAGTTCTTTTCTCCTAATGGTCTAAGCTGAGAATGATAACTGCCAGCCGCTTCTTGATGACTCGTGGGGATATTTGGATAAAAATTAATTGATGTTCTCCTCCACGGATTTCGGTCTTCGGAAGGCCCGGTTGACAGATATCGTAAAGCCTCTGGATGATGTTGATGGACCCTAGTTGGTGGTTGCACCTTGGCTCTGGTCACGCGTCTTAGCGATCGCATTTGTCGGCCCTTGGTCCTGGCCTTCGGACCCTTGATCTGGTTGAAATCCCCCTGCTGCCTGTTGGCTCTGGTCTTGGCTGGTACTAGCCCGTGCAGCGTCAAAATTAGGTGGCAGTGGAACTACCACAGGGGAGGGCTGGGCTTTCATTTCCATGTATTTCTGGCATGCCTTGAGGGATTGTTTGGCCTGGGCGAGCTCTTGCGTTGCGCTTGTCCGATACTTATTGAACTCCGTCTGGTAGCTGTTCATGGTTTGGCTATAAATCTGCACCTGACGCGGTAGAAGATTCATCTCTAATTGGGAAAGCGGCCTTGTATCCGGTGCAGATTGAGCTAACCAAGCGAGCTTCTCACCTTGTAAGACTTTAACCTCCGTTCCCAAGGGCGTGTTCTCTGCTTCCAAAAGTGCAAGTTGCGCCTGGATGGGGGCAAGCCGTTGGGATGCTTTAGCTTGAAGCTCCCGCACCTTTGTGGAGGCCTCCGTCAACACTTTGGAGAGGCTTTGAATATATTTGTTTAGGCCCTCCTCCTTCTGCTGCAACTTGGCAATCTCCTGGTGCCCTGCTTGTTCGTGTTGCTGAGCTAGAATTAGCTCTTGTTGCAGCTTGGTGAGATCTGCTCGCAGCTGTGTATTATTTGCTGCCAATTGTAGTACCCTGCTTTCCAAAATAGCTTTGGCTGCTACCACATCCAGGATATATTTTTCTAGGATTTGGTACGTCGTCGTTAGATCCATGAGAGCAGCTGGTACACTGGCACTGGCAAGGGCTTGTGTTGTATCGACCCCGACGACCTGTGGAATTCCGTCGTCATTGTCCTCGATCAGGTTTTCATTGATCCTGATGCCATCTAAAGCGGTAGGGTCAGTCCGATCTGGTGATGCTACAAAAATTGTTTATACAAATGCGTTATCAGCCAACGGTTGGCTACCCTCGACAACCTTGGGTGAAGCGGGTGGGGTGTGAGAAACAATTGTGGAAACAGGGGCGAGAACGGTTTGTCCGAACGAGAGGATGGGAGAAACAGTGGGAAACTGAAGGGTGGTGTGGAGTATGGAAGAAGGTGAAGATGGAGTGAAAATTGTCTGGCGTGGGAGTGAAAAATTGATCACTTGCATTCATGCCAGAGTGTCGGGGGACAGTTGCGAATCAGAACGGTTGAATGTGAGAGGAGCAACGGTGGTGGCAGGAGTAATGGAGGATGCGATGGTGATGGATGGAGCAGCAGACACTGGAAGAGAAGTAGGAGTGGTATCAACAGAAAAAACGAGGATGGAGACAGAAACAGATGTGGATGGAATAGGAAGAGAGGTAGCGACAACAAAAATTGGAGTGAGGGGTTGCACGGAAGACGAAGTGGCGGTGGTTGATGGAGTAGTTAGTGCGGCAGTGGAGACACGTCGTCGGGTAACAGGTGGAGATGTGGATGTAGAGGTAGCGCCACACATTCGTTTGCTGGCCGTTGTGTTAATGACTGCAGGTTGGGATGAGGTAGATGCTTGAGATGGTGGGTAAAGGTTAGTATGTGGCACAAGGGTAGATAGGAGGGATGAGCGTTGGAAACCGTGCACTTTTGCCTCGAGAAGTGCGCAGGCAAAGTTACACAACAGGGGGCCTGTTGTGATTCACTCACGGTTGTTGGGTTTGATGGAGTTTGTTAGTTCTTGAATAAGGAAGCTATGCCAGTCATATGGCACAACGGAGGGGCTAGGGAATTCTAGAAAGGATTCCACTATCCGACTCAGCAACGTGGACTGGATTCTGTCCTTGCGAAATGTTGAAATAACCAGAAAGTTATTCAACAGATGTGCAGCTGTCTGGATGACGGGTTCCGTGATAGCTTCTATCAGGTAACCATTGTTAGTCTGGATGGGGATTTTTGGTGTGCTTTGGGTGACGAATGGTTTGATCAGAGCTTTGGCGTGGCGATGGGAGATGGGTTGACGATCACCGGACATAATGCCAACAGTGATTATCGAGTCGGCGTTAATCCTGACCTTGTACGTGGTACCTTGGTACAAGAAGTGGAAGCGAGCCTTGTCCTCGTCCCAGGTGGCGTAAGCATGAAGGGCGAGGCCCATGTTAATCTCAGAATGGAACAGAGTCGAGTAAAAACCCATTGCTTCAAGGAGGGGCCCGGCTGTCTGCAGCCATGGTTGGATCATAGTGTCAAAGGGTAGAGGCCAAATCTGCGTGGCCTCGGGGATGTCACACTGGATCACCTGTTTGGTGCCAGAGTCTTTAGAGGATGAGGAGGCCATGTTAGCAATGATGATTAGTGGTTGAAAAAGTAGAAAAGCGGTGAAAGTAGAAGGAAATAGTAGAAAACTGAGAATAATGAGTGTTGGATGACAATGATTGTAGTTCAGAGCGCAGATCGGTGTTTGATATGAGCAGATGATAGCTGGTAGGAAGTTTGGTTGAAAACAGAAAACTTGGTATTTTCAGTGGAAATTTCGGCAGAGCTTCGCTAGCAAAGGTGACAAATGACTTGAATTCAGCCCTTATATAGCGGAATTTAGAGTGCGTATTAGGTGAAATTCACTTTCCCTTGTTTAGTTCCACCCAAATTTTGGCAAGCACCTTCTTCACAAAATTCTAAGACCTCAGGGAAGTCTGCGAGAGTTCAGAAGGTGATTTGACTGCTATGCGAAGGTTCCGCGAGGGTTCAAGCTGTCTGCGAGGGTTCAACTCTCGTAGGAAGTGATCTCTCGCACAACTTGTTCCTGTGATTGGATTTTCAAGATCAGACCATGTAGGCAGGCAAATTTCACTACTCTGATTCCATTTAGGCACCTTGCGAGAGTTGGTAAGTTGATCTTGATGCTCTACGAGGGTTCTGAAAATTTTGCTTCTGGGAACTCTCGCATACACTAAAAAATGATGATTTCTCCATCAGGAAGTCTCGCAGAGATTTTCATGGATGCATCTAGGTCAGATCTGGTGACTATCCAATTTTCAAGAGCTATCTCCCAGAGGATCTCAAAAAATCATGAAAAAAGTGCTCCTTCAAAGTGTTTTTTGACTAGATCTCAAGATTTTCTGGTTTTTAACTTTTATAAACTGGTAATCAGCTTCATCCAGGCTTGATCTAACTGTTGGTAGTGCTCTGGAAGTTTTGATGGATTCCTGGTAGTAGATCCCTTAGTCAGTCTGATGATCTGCTTCCTTTTTGACCCTATCAGGATCTAGATCCTTCTTGGATTCTGATGGATTTCCCCGATCCTGCCAGATCTGGCTGATTTGGCTTAATCTCCTTAGATCTAGTGGTAATGGTTGAGCAGATAAGCTTTTTGTAATGTGCCACCCCCAATCTGGATCTGTCTTACTGTGGTGGCCAGTACTTGTGCAACCGGCTACCATTGATGGGTGTGTCGAAGGGCATCCCATCAAGCTGTTCTAAGTTCACGGCTAATTTCCTTGATCCTATAAGGACCTTCGCCCGTGAATTTTAACTTCCCCTTGATCGCCTTGGTTTTATACATCAAGACCGGATCTCCTGAATGAAGATCCTTCTTTTGTAATCTGCGATCATGCCAAGCCTTGCGTCTTTCCTTTTTCACTGCCAGTGCATGCACAACTAGTAAGCGTGTTTCACAGAGTTTATGCAGAGCTTCGTGGTGTAGCTGTAGAGATTTGGACTCATTAAGACGTTGCGCGGTGGCAATCCTTAATGATGGAACTAAAAACTCTACTAGCATCACAACATCCTGACCATATACCAACTGGAAGGGTGTTTGATCGGCGCTCCCTTTATATGTTGTCCTGAATCCCTGCTGGAACTGCTGATTGTTGTATGGCAATGAGATTGAGAGGTGCATTGGTTCTAGGTTTAAATGGACAATTTTTGAAACAATGTCCATAACTGCAATCCTGGCAAGAGGTTGTATATTGTCATTTGTAGGGACATTTTGCAATTCTGTGTCCCTCGCCGCACCCGTAGCAGCCGTAATTTCTTCCACCTTAAGGTTGAGTTTGAGCTGCATAGGCCGATACATATTCATTTATGGCAGGATCCATAAATGGTTCATCTGGTCCGTACCACTGCTGCTGCTTAGGTTGAGGTGACATTTGCAATTCTTGTTCTACTGCTGTCAGGTTTACATGGGCCACTTGTTGATTGGCTGGCCTTGGTGGAGCAGGTAAGGCCATGCGTTGTGTTTGATTGGGTGCGTCGTACCTTGGTGCCGCGTTAGGTGCCCCTTGATGATAAGGATAAGAAGTTTGATAGGGACTTCCCTTCTGTTGAACAACCTTGGGGCTAAACGGGCAAAATGCCGTATCGTGCGATGTTGCATTGCACAGATGGTAGAATTTATGTGTCAGTCTCAGATTTTGCTTTAGGACTGGACACTTGTTCGTTGTATGGTTTTGCATGCATACTAAACACCATACATTTTCTCGTCGAGGATACTATAGTTGGGTTGGTTCCGGTTGATGTGGAGTTACTGCTACAGTTCCTTGTAAGGCCTTCAGTTTCTGGTCAAACCGCACTGTAAGTTGTTCCATTTGCTGTTTGTGTAATTTTGTCATTTGCTCCAGCAACAGTTCTGTGGATAGAGTTGATGCGTTTGATGATGATGATGCGATCGAGGGAGTAGGAGTGTGGGTGGAAGGATATTCGTCGTCAGATCCCTCATCCTCTTCCCTGATGGCATCTTCCATAGCTTCTTGCAAAGTAGCGTACTGCTCTAGTCTTTTCAGTTCTCTTCTGATACTTCGTGGCAACCCGGCTAGGAACCACATGATCGGGAGTCAGGGCTACACTGCACTCGGATCGTAGATGTTTGACCTGTCCAATATAGTCCCGAACACTTTCTCGTTTTCCCATCTTGACTTTGCTTAGCAGGAGAAACGTGTCTTCCAGGAACTTTCTTGGTTTAAAGCAAGTAATGAGAGCCGCTTTAACCACTTCCCAGGTGAATTTCTCTTCCTCTGACAGGTTGAAAAACCAATCCTGAGCCATTGCCAATAAGGACATAGGAAATAACATCAGCTTCTTTGCAGGTGTCCGTTTGCCGTAGATTTCACAAGCTTGTTCGTAGATCTGGAGGAATCGGATGGGATCTGAGGATCCGTCGTATTTTGGTATCTCCATACGTGGTGCTCTCCGAATTGCATGCAAGGGTGCGACAGGTACGGGTTGGCCCATTGGATCCATTGGTGCTGGTTCTGATTCTACCTCTTGTTGCACAACTGTTAATCTGGGAAGGTGTGGTGCCTGGTTTGCTATCCTTCATGCTATTGATCGTTCCGATCTCAGATTCATCTAATGGTGGGTTCCAAAGTGATTGGATCTTGCCTATACAATAGGATGCAGTCTGGATCTTCAAGGATCTGATCGATCTGATTGGCCGGAATGAATTTTAGGCCTTTTGCGGGGTTTTTCCTTGATAACTTTTTACTCCTTGCACTGATTGACTTGATATTTTGACAGTAGCTGGATCTGATGCAGATCTTTCCACTGATCTAGTCTGCGAGGGTTATCTTGTGCGAGGGTTGGCTGTGCGAGGGTTCTTTAACTGTTTTTGTAGGTAAAAAACTTGATATCTTTCAGATCTCTGGGAAGTAACTCTCGCAAGCTTCACAGTAGCTGGATCTGAGTCAGATCTCACTAAAGAATTCTCTGCGAGAGTTAACTCTTGCAAGAAGTGAAAATTTCACTGTCTGCGAGGGTTCAAAATCACTTTTTGTGCTTGATCTTCACCAGATCTTCGTACTAACTCTCACAGACTTCATCACTGATGCAATTTGACATTCTAAATTGATTGAGAGGGTTTGCGAGAGTTCTTACTGGAAGGATTTGCTGGATCTTCACTTTTTAGTGATTTTTTTGCACTTAAATCCAATTTTTTGCTCCCTGGAATCAAACTAACTCTTGCAAGCTCTTTGGTGTCCTGGTCTCACTGAGATAGAACTTCAGAATCCTCTGCGAGAGTTCTTGACCATTGGAATTGGAAATTTCACTGTCTACGAGGGTTCATTGGTACTTTCCTGTCTTTTTTTCACTGGGAACTCTCGCATAGGCACCTAATCATCAAACTAACTCTTGCAAGCTTCTCTGTGTCCTGGTCTCACTGAGATGGAACTTCAGAGGGCTTTGCGAGAGTTCTTATGAAGATTTGAATTCTTCGGAATTTTTCAAGGGTTTTTTGAATTTTGTATGATTTTTCTCTGATTTTTACAATCTGCTTGGAACTAACTCTCGCAGGCTTCTATGCAGGTCTGGGATAGTACCCTGGACCTGTTTCCAGTCATGCAAGGGTTAGTTCCCACTGATTCTAGAGATATAAAAATCTGATGAGTTTTTTTGGCTCTTTTTCCCTCCAAAATGCAGATTGGTGTGTTTTTTGAGTTTTTTGGATGATTGGTTTGGGTTTCAAGCCCTTAGAGGTTTTTCAGGGCCTCCTCTACCCTCTCACACCTCCTCCGCTAGTTGTGAACAGTCCAAACACAGAAAAATACAGAAAACTAACTCTAAACTCCCAAAAATCTACCTAAACTACTCTAAAAAGCAAGAAAATAGGTAAAATGCAACTAAATTAGTTAGTGGAAACCTATCCCCGGCATCGGCGCCACTGTGTAGTCGAAGATCTCTCGTAGTATTGCCCTTCCGCCTGTCAACAAAGGTTAGATCACTGGATAGGTGCCTAACTATGCATAGATGCTACTTTTAGTTAAATTTCTTCTTTCTCCGTTAACTCTACTCACCACTATACTACTCCTCTTTAACTCTACTCCTCTACACTAACATTCATCATAGTTTTGGTTGAAGGGAAGGGATGGAGAAGAAGAGATTGAGAAGAGAAGAGAAAGAGAGAGAAAGAGAGTGAGGGTGGAGGTTAGCTCAAATGCTCCTTATGCTTGCTAATGGAAAAACATTCACTATGGCAAATAATAAAACATGGAAATGGAAAGCAATAGAAAACACAACCAAGAGCAATAGCAAGTAGTGAATAGCAAATGAGGATGCTTCTCTTCCAAAAATGGTAGAGTTTTCTCCTTCTCATTAAGCATGAAAATAGTGTACAAATGGTGCATTTTTATAAAATGGGGAAGGCCCTTGCCCCTCAATCTTATTGGTTAATATTCACAATGATCCTAACCATTCATCTTGGACCCAACTTGATTAAGGGTCCACAAAAAGTACATTAGAAATCACAAGATTCATGTGAGTCCCAATTTGGACCCAACTCTAAAAAGTGATCTCTAAGTTTAAAAATGACATTGGTCCTCTAGTTTTATTTTAATTACAAGACCCAAGTCAAGTCTATTTTATTTACAACAATTAAAATAGCAATGATCGACTTATACAGTGCTTTCTTATTTCGACGGCACCACGTGTGCTTAGTTCTAGAGTTATCAGGCCATCTTTCTTTTACGAGCCCTTTGAGTGTTTTTAAGGAACTCATCTTTGTACTTACAAGTAGTTTGAATATACAGTTTGAAGAGAACAATTCTGAATTCTTGTTGCACTTGACGTTGTGCTGTGGTGATTGACCCGGTCGGGTGTTTTCAATTGTGTTTTCTTAACTTGGTATCAGAGCCCTTGGTGGCTGGAATCACCGGACAAAAACAAGGAGCTGCGAATTCACGACGGTTTGTTGGCTAGGAAGCACAAAACCGAGTCTGTGGAAATTCTTGGAATGGCTCAAAACTGTAAAAAGAATTCAGAGACAGGGAATTGTTGGTTGAATCAGAAAGCAAGCAAGTTTGAAGCTGAAATTTTTTTCTAGAGGGTTGTTTGGCGTTTGTGATTGGTTTGAATCCAATCGAATACCGTTTGAAGAGCGGTTTGGAGCAGAAGATAACCTACAGTAGGGCAACCTCAGTCAGTTTGGAGCTGCAAAGGAAAGCTCAGGGAAAGCCTGAGTAAAGCTCAATATATTCTTCTCTTCAAAATTGCTAGGGTTTCAAGGGACAAAATCTGAGATATCTCCTTGTAGGAGGACGTTTTCAAAGCTGTGAGAGGCTGTGAATGGGCATCCTGATAGTGCGATTCAGCGGTAGGGAGGCCGCGACTGGCCGTGGAGGAGGAAGGCAGCCAGTTCAATCCATGTGGAGCTGCCATAGCCCGTGAAGGAGAGAGAAAACTCCATCGCTGAGAGAGAGAGAGGAGGAGGAGAGGCCGTGGGAGCTCTCGCGCGCTCAGTCCTAATCATCAGCTAGCGGCCGGAAGTGTTCAGTGCTTCGAAGGCCTTTGATCAATGCACAAAAGCGTTGACAGCCGTCCGATCTAGATTCATACAGATTGACGATGGTTATTTCACAACAGGTGGGTCGTTGGATCTAAAGGATCCGTTGGATTGAAGTGAAAAAGTATGAAGGGGTCTGAAGTGCAAAGTGCATTGCAACTTCATTAAAAATCTTCAAACTGAAAAACTTGCTGGGTCCCAAGTCTTTGAAGGGTGAAGTTTCTTCACACTGAAGAAACAGTTCAAAAATCCAAATTGCCCTTATTTTCACCTCCTTTAGCCTATTTTGACCAAACGAAAGGCTATAGCCTCCAAATGAAGGGCACCTTGACTATACCTGCAAGTACGGTACACCAAAATAGAGTGATTGCCGTGGAGAAAGTGTTCAAAGTGCGCCAGAAGTGATTTCACCATTCCACTGGGCAGAAAGCTGGGAGTTAGTGACGTGAAGCATTTTGGAGAACGACGCCAGTTTAGCTTTCAATCTGGCGAAGACCTAGTAAGCTAAAAATTGCAGGTCATTATTATCAATTTCTGACATCACGGTTGGCTCTAGCATACACTTTATAGCCTACAGGTGAAGTTTTAAACAGTTCGGAGATGGCAAACATCAATGAGGCAATTTTGGGCGATGCAAGCAAACTTGATGGGGCTTCTAACTACAACATCTGGAAATTCAAAATGAAGAGAATTTTGATGGAAAAAGAGTTGTGGGAAATTGTGGCAGGTATTGAAGTCCGACCAAATACCACTCCATGTGACATAAGGGCCTTTGATAAAAAGGCACAGAGAGCATTATCCTTGATCAATCTTTCAGTGAAAGACCATGTGATCGCTCACATAAGTGATACCACGATGGCTAGGGGAGCTCGGGAAGCTCTTAGAATGCAATTTCAAACTTGCAATCCAGCTCGAGCCATGTTCTTGAAGTCGAGATTGAACACAATAAGGATGGAAGAAAATGAATCAGTGGGATCCTTCTTCACCAGGATAAAGGAGTTGAGAGATCAACTTGTGGCGATTGGAGAACTAATCAGAGATATTGAATTGGTACATACCACAATGAGCGGTGTCTCGGAAGGTCTATAGATGTTTGTGAGCGGCATTGTTTCGAGGAAGAGGTTGCCTACTTTTGAAGACTTCCACGGAATCATGTTGCAAGAAGAGCAGCGTCGCGAAGTGGTGAAGTCAAGACAAACCCCACAGGAGGATCAAGCCTTGCTTGCTAAAGGCAAGCATAAAGGATGAAAAAGAATTCCTAAGAAATCCAAGGATGATGATGACGAAGGAGAGTTGTCATCAAAAGAGAAAAAGAAGAAGAAAGAAAAAAGTTACTATTGCCACAAACCGGGTCATTGGGCACGCGAGTGTTATAAGAAGAAAGCAGACATAAAGACGGGAAAAGTGACTCAACAAGAAAACATTGCCAAAGATGATGGAGAAGATGACAAGACAAGTGTTTTCTCATCGGCATTGGCATCCCAAGTTGATGATGGTGCCAGATGGTTCATAGACTCAGGTGCCACAAGGCATATGACCGAAAAACGTGATTGGTTTGAAAAATTCTCACCAATCCATGATGGGGATAAGGTCACTCAAGCCAATGGAGAGGAATGCCAGATACATGGTGTGGGCAATTTATCTGTGCAATTTTCTGATGGCAAAATTAAAAACATCCCTAATGTCCTTTATGTTTCTGGACTCAAAAAGAGTTTGCTTTCTGCTGGTGTAATGGCAAATCAACATCTTAAAGTTGATTTTGTCAAGGATGGATGTCTTATGAAGGATATGAACCACAACCACAAAGTGGTGGCGAAGGGTTATAGAGATAGTAACTGTGGCCTTTATGAATTGGATGCTGCAAAACTAGGTGAATATGGTTTGGTATCTCAACAGCATCTTAATCCGAGTTATGGCACAAAAGACTTGGTCATTTGAACTATGGGAGCTTGAGATTGATGGCGAAGCTGAAGATGGTAATAGGGTTACCAGCATTGTAGGATGATCATCATGCAATATGTGAAGGATGCATCATGGGAAAGCATCACAGAGAGACATTCAAGAAAGGTGGAGCTTCAAGAGCTAAGAAACCGCTGGAACTAATTTACAGCGACCTGTGCAGCCCAATGAAGACCATGTCGTTGGGGAAAGCATATTATTTTATGACTTTCATAGATGATTACTCTAGGAGGACATGGATTTATTTCTTGAAGAAGAAATCTTACGCTTTTGCTCGTTTCAAGGAGTTCAAAACTTTGGTAGAGAACCAACTAGATGCACGCATAAAAGTGCTAAGATTCGATAGAGGGGGTGAATACAAATCTGATGATTTTGAAGACTTTTGCAAAGAACACGGCATTAAAAGACAATTCACACAGTCACACACGCTGCATAGTAATGGTGTAGCTGAAAGGAAAAACAGAACTATTATGGAGAGTGCACGCTCCATGATGAAGCAAATAGGCTTGACCGATTCACTTTGGTCGGAAGCGTGCAGTGCGACAACGTTCTTGCAAAACAGGAGCCCTACAGTTGCGGTTCCAAATGTGACTCCTGAAGAAGCATTTACTGGAATAAAGCCAAAAATGGACAAATTTCGTGTCATTGGATGTAAGGCCTATGTACATGTGCCAAAGGAGGAGCGAAAGAAACTTGATGCCAAAGCAATCAAGTGTATCTTCGTCGGTTATGATGAAAGAACGAAAGCTTACAGGTGTTTTGATCCTGTAATGAACAAGATTCACATTAGCAAAGATGTGATCTTTGATGAAACACATAGGTATGAAGATGAAGACCATGCAAGCTGTGAAAGCATCAAGAGACTTCCCACAATTTTGGAGGAAGAAAATGAAAAAGATGCTCCACAAAATGATGCACGTAAAGACGAAAGTCGAGAGGGCGAATATGAAAGAACACCACCTATTCAAGAGCCTAGGGGGAGGTACTTGCCAATAGGAGCAATAAAGGAGAAACCGGTTGAAAGTAAGAGACATTACTTGGACACTCCTTGGGATACGTACTCTCCACGTAGTGTATCACCTGAATCTAAGATACCAAAATGGTATGAAAAGATTATGAAGGACGCAAAGCTAAATCAAATAGGATCTAGCACACAAAGTGAAGTGAGAAGATCAACACGAGAAAGGAAGTCTCCCGAACTATGCCCTAATGACTGACATTTTGAAGTGTCGAGAGCCATCAACTTTTGATGAGGCAAAAGATCACGAAGAGTGGCAAAGGGCAATGGAAGAGGAGATAGAATCCATCCAAAGACATGATACATGGGAGTTGGTTGATCTACCACTTGGAAAGAAACCCATTGACAACAAATGGGTGTTTAAAACAAAGTTTCATGCGGATGGCACAATAGAAAAGTATAAGGCACACCCAATAGTGAAAGGTTATGAGCAAAGCAAAGGAATTGACTATGAACAGACATTTGCTCCAGTGGCTAAGTGGACTACGCTACGTCTTATCATTGCCTTCGCATCTCATTTTGGGTGGAAGATCCATAAAATGGATGTGAAGTCTGCATTTTTGAATGGTGACTTAGAGGAATAAGTTTACATGGTCCAATCGCAGGGCTTCATGGAAAAAGGGCAAGAACAGAAAGTATGTAAACTACACAAAGCACTTTATGGCCTTAAGCAAGCGCCACGCGCATGGTATGGACGCATTGACAATTACTTTCTTTCACATGGATTTGTAAGAACAAATTCAGATCCAAATCTTTATGTTCTTATAAATGATGATAGCATTGCCTTGATTGTACTTTACATTGATGATATCATTATCACTGGAAATGATGAGAACCTTACTCGTTCTATCAAAGCCAACTTGTGCAAGCAATTTGAGATGACAGATTTAGATCTTATGCACTATTGCTTGGGTGTCGAAGTATGGCAAATTAGCAGTGATATCAGGTTATGTCAAAACAAGTATGTAGGTGAGATATTGGAGAGATTTCACATGACAGAGTGCAAACCTTCCATCACCCCTTGCGAAGCTGGTAAGAAATTATCTCGTATTGATGATAGTGCACATGTTGATGCTACACTATTTCGTCAACTAGTTGGAAGTTTAATATATCTTACAACTACACGTCCTGATATGTGCTATGCTGTAAGTTTGATTAGCCAATTCATGTCATCACCCACTATGAATCATTGGAAAGCTGCAAAAAGGATTTTGAAGTATGTAAAAGGTACACCGAACCTTGGTCTAGTCTACAAAAGACAAAGTGTTTTACCTAAGTTGCAAGGTTATGTTGACACTGATTGGGCTGGAAGTATAGATGATAGAAAGTCAACAACAGGTTATACCTTCAATTTTGGTAGCGGCTGTTTTCATGGTCTAGCAAGAAGCAAGATACTATTTCTCTTTCTTCCACAGAAGCCGAATATAAAGCGTTGAGTTCTGCTACCCAGGAAGCTATTTGGCTACGTAAGTTGTTATGTGAGATTGGCATGAAGCAGGTAAATCCCACTGTTATTTTCTGTGACAGTCAAAGCGGAATACAATTGGCTAAAAATTCAATCTTTCACGCAAGGACAAAATATATTGAAGTAAAATATCACTTTGTGCGTAAAAAATTACAATATGAAGACATAGGTATTGTACATTGTTCTACGTTGTTACAAGTTGCTGATATATTTACAAAAGCTTTAAGTAAAGAAAAGTTTGAAACTTTTAGAGCCAAACTTGGCTTAGACCAGGTCATGTAAAAAGCCTTTACTTGTAATGCTATCATGGAGGTATGTTCCATGAATAGCGTATACTCTAAAATGAGAAGTGACGTTGATCATTGAGGGAGAGAGTTAAAATAGCAATGATCGACTTATATAGTGCTTTCTTATTTCGACGGCATCATGTGTGCTTAATTCTAGAGTTATCGGGCCATCTTTCTTTTATGAGCCCTTTGAGTGTTTTTAAGGAACTCATCTTTGTACTTACAAGTAGTTTGAATATACAGTTTGAAGAAAGCAATTTTGAATTCTTGTTGCACTTGACGTTGTGCTGTGGTGATTGATCCGGTCGGGTGTTTTCAATTGTGTTTTCTTAACTACAACTTCAATTGCGTGCTCATTGGGCCATGGGCTTATACACGCAGGATGCCATGCCCTCGCAACACATTTTAGTGGAGGATTTTATTTATTTACACTTTGTTGGGAATACCCCCAACACTCATCACCATCAATCAAAGAAAGAGAACCAATCCTATTCTTGATATGAAGCATCCTACTATCCTCAAAAACTAGCACACTATGAAGTTTTTCAATAGTAGGAAGTTGATTTTGAATAGCAAATGTTTGAACTAGATTAGAATACTCATTTCCTAATCCATTCAAGATGATTTGAACTAGCTCATTGTCTTGAATCTTGTCACTAATGGAAGATAACTCAATATTCAAAGATTTGATCCTAAGAACATATTCTTGGGCACTTTCATTACTTCCTTTCATGCTTTGAAGTATTTGATTTCTTAGCATGAGTATTCTTGAAGTATTTTTGGATTCATAAATAGATTTTAGTGAATCCCATGCCTCTTTGGATGTGCTACAAGATGAGATCTCTTTCAACAAGTCATTACTTACATTCATTTTCAAGCAATGTAATGACAACCTAAATCTCTTCTTGTACTTTTCTAATTCTTGAGCTACTTGAGGTTCTTCTTCCACACCAAGAACAATGTCATACAAATCATGAAGTACAAATAATGACACCATTCGAACTTTCCAAATGGCATAATTAGTTGATGAAAGCCTTTCACTAGCTTCAAGTAAGAAGCCACCCATTGATGCCATTATTAGTGTAAATGCACTTGAAACTTAGATGCTTTCACTTAGAGATCTGAACCTATAGTGTCTTCTAGCAATCAATAAGCTTGTAGACCTGACCCTACCAGTTTAGAACAAATCTAGAACGATGGATCTATAGATTACAATCTCAACTTAATCTTTGGTTTATAGCACTCAATCTCTCTCAACTTCAAGGTACACTAAAAAAAACAGAGAATCACCTTCAATGTACTGTAAAGAAGATTTAATCCACCTATATGATTGATCTAAACCAAGAACAAATCAATGGAATAGAAACAATGCAAGTGAAAGCTTGAAAAATGCACTAAATTGACTCAAGTTGGGTGTATGAAGCTCAAATTGCACCAAAATAAAATATACTGTTCAAAACAGGTTTTGTACGGCCCCACATGTGTGGAAGGTACACCTGCAGCCCACAACAAGATTTGGTACAAATATTTTGGTTCTAGCTATCCATTCCAACTCGCTACCTCAATATTAGCCTGTTTTCAAAAACCTGTCAATTTGGGAATAGTTTTAGATCAATGTCTTAAATGCACTTGTACTTGGCTCTGATACCATGTCAATTTACACCAAAATGGACCAAGAATAGATCTGAATCAGATCCACAAGTGTGATTGGATGTTAGATTAGATCAACCTATCAATCTACACAAGATTAGATAGCATTTAGATCAAATCTAGATGAAGAAATCTAACAAGAACAATCATTTATGACCAAAACTTGAGCTTGCTGGTTTCACACGTGTGAAAACCTGTCAGAGTACGGACAGTAGGCTGAGTATGAAGTATACTAAGCTAAGAACCCAATCAATGCATAAAATAGCAAGACAAATGGAAAGATTACTCAAAAAAATGCACCAAAACCAAGATTTAGCTTCCATATCAATTATGGCCAAATGAGCCACTATATATACACAAGAGCTGATGCTTACTCAACTGATTTGGCACGTGTGAGAGTCTCGCCTACTCATCAAAGGATCCACCAATAATCATCAATATGGCACATGGACCAAGTTTCCTAACTTATAGCCACCTCCCTTGATTTTAGGCAATTTTCTTAATTTATAGGGACTTGCACAAATATCTACTACAAGTTGGATCTCACCTACTACTGATGTTTTGACACATGTGAGCAGTCCTTGGCACGTGTGAGATCACTCCTATCCATGTAAAATAGCTTTTTCCACCAATAAAATGATGCCAAGTGGCATATAATCTAGAAAACTAGATTTTGGCCATTTTAGCCACTAGATCTCAAATGAAATGGTATGTACAACCTATATGACTAATCTAAATGATAAATGCATTTAATTCACACGTGAGAACAGGCTCCACACATGTGTAAACATAATATGTACATGATTTTGGCCTAGATCAAGCATGATTTTGACATTTTCACAGGTTATTGTGTAGAGGTGGGAGCATTTCATTGATGAGGGCCGGAGGTCATGTTTTTGTTAAAATTTTCCAAAGAAGCAGGCAATTTGTATCCTGGAGCATAGATAGATATATACAATGGAATGCATCATCATCGTTATTATTGTTATGCTACTCAGTACAAACACTCCTCTTCTCTTCTCTATTCATGCCTTTTTCGTTTGGTTTCGTTGAGTAACTACCGAGGAGGAGAGCGATAAAATAGAAGCGCTGCGAATCCTTTGTAAAGAGACCGCGAGAGAGAGAGAGAGGCAGAGGGAGAAGAAGAAGAAGAGATCATGAAGAGAAGCTGGTCTTTTTCTGAGGGCCATCAGCAGCAGCCGCCGCCGCTAGGCGATCAAAGGCGTGTTCTGTCAGCAGCATTGTTGCAGCAGATCTCGCAACACAGCTCTCGTGGGCGCAACACCAACATCAACAACAACACCAACAACACCTCCGTTTCTCTTCCTCAGGCCGCTTTGTCTCTGGCTTCTTCAGATGCATGCGCTTCGCCTGAGCGGCCAGCAAGCGCTTCCGGTGCAAATGGATCCAGGGATTCCCCTTCTGAGAGCGCCAGTTCAAGGGAAACATGGCCCAAGGATGCAGGCACAGCAAAGGAGGCAAGATCCAGAGCCAACAAGGATGCAGAAGCAAAGGAGGAAGACGAGGGGCTTGAGCAAGCGGTTGTTCATCGTGTGGCAAACATGGATAGGATCCAGCTTCGAGATGTCGCTCGAGAGGGAGTGGATTTGTTGGCAGATCGTATGAGAAATCAACCGGAGGAATACCTTTCAGAGCTAAAAGGAGAGCTAAGAGACATGCTCACAGGCACAGGAGGCGTTCGCCAGCGAGAACAGTTTTCTGTGCTTAAAAACCTTCTACATAATAGAACGGATTTGTCGCCTGCGTTGCTATTGCGGGCAAATCGAACACAGCTGGAAATCCTTGTGGCTATAAAGACAGGAATCCAAGCGTTCCTTCATCCTGATATTAGCGTGACGCAGTCTGTGCTGATTGAAATATTTTTCCATGCCAGATGCCGCAATATGGCATGCCAGAGTCAGCTGCCTGTGGATGACTGCAGTTGTGATGCTTGCATTGCAAAGAACGGATTTTGCAAGGCTTGCATGTGTGTGATCTGCAGCAAATTTGATTTTGATGTGAACACATGTCGATGGATCGGGTGTGATTTTTGCTCTCACTGGACTCACACAGACTGTGCAATTAGGGTTGGTCAGATTTGTATGGGCCCAAGCCAGAAAAGGAAACCCCCTGCCTTAGAGATGATCTTCAGATGCAGAGCATGTGGATTCACATCCAAATTGCTGGGATGGGTCACAGATGTTTTTAAGGCGTGTGCTGCTGATTGGAACAAGGATGACCTAATGAGGGAACTGGATTGTGTGCGGAGGATCTTTAACGGGAGTGAAGAAGACTATGGCAAAAGTCTGATGTGGAAGTGTGAAGAGCTTCTTGAGAAGCTCAAAAATGGGATAGATCTTGGAGTTGCATTTAAAGAGTTGGAGCGTTTTTTCCAGGGTACGAATTTCACCATGACCTTATTAAGTTAGATATTCCCTGCAGGTGGTGTGTTTTGTCATTATTACTATGGCTTCTCTGCATTCTGTTCACCGCAAATTCTACACGAAATTTAGGGCTGGTTAGGCACTGAATTTCCATTCGTACATGAAGATTTTAAGGCCGAGGTGTTATAGGGCTAGTAAACTTTTAGGAAAATTTGGTTAGAGTTAGGTAGTCGTTTACTGCTCCAGTTTCTGTTAAACTTTCTAATTAGACTTAGCATGGATGATCTGGTTGCCTATTAGCACTTGTCGAATGATCCTCACATTTATTTTTGTGGTTGTACATCATCATTGCAAATAGTTTTTGTCATTATTTTGACTTTGATGTTCACAAAGAGGCAATGGACTGCCATGATAGGGGCATAAAGGGTGTGAAGGGCAAAAATGGTGAGTGAAGGATCCTGTTTACTTTAACCATGGTGTTTCAATCTTGTTAAGGAACACCCAAAAATACTGAAGTGATTAAACTGAATCCTGTTAACTAAGTCGAAGTGGGTTCCCCCTTATGCAATTAACATGGTTTGTTACCAACCAATCACAAAGCAACACATAACACAATGACCATAAATCAGAACATGCTTGTAACTTCTCATGATTACATAGGGTGCTATTGCTAAGAACACTCCTGCTTTCAACTACGTACTTGGTTCCATTATTTTCCCATGAGGAAGCAGGGACTTCATTTGATTGGCTTTCCATCATGTCTGAGTTTGTCATCTCTAGAAACACAATAGTTGGTCTTTGTACAAATACATGGAAGTTAATGTGGACATATGTTTGTGCATGTGACCTACACCCACGTTTGGCGTGCTGGCAAAGTGAGTAGGGACGTCGTAGCATTTGGTTGACACTATGCATGATGTAGCTGCTGGTCTAAGGCTTTGTGAGTGGACTCCATAGGCTTGAAGATTGCACGTCTTATTTGTTATGCTTGACAACATCAATATAGCACATCTTGCCATTTCTACAATTGTCTTGTTCTTCTACTCCACCAGCGCTTTTTGCTGTGGGCTATGTGCCATTGTGAGTTCTTGGTGGATTCCTTCCCTTTTCACAAAAGACTTTCAATTTCTTGTTTTCTAGGCACCAGGACAGTTTGACCTGAGCCTTTTTGCCTTCGTGTCGGCTATACATCTGTCATTGTTTGAAAACTTAAAAACTCTTTCTTGAATTACTCATCCTAGTAAATTAGCATGATGTCTGTTCTTCCACTGAAGTCATCTATGGAAGTGATGAAGCACCTCGTCCCTCCTAATGATGGGTGCTCCGGCGGGCCATATTAGCAAACATGCAGTTTTTATTTGGGATCTTTGCGCAAGTTATGGCCAGCCAGTTTGTGCTGATTTGTGGTTTGAATTTTTTTTATTTTAAGTGTGCTTTTTTACCCACCAGCTATGCTTTCTAGTCAGGTTTTGAGCAAGTTGAACTGATGAGATGTAGATTTTTAGTTTTTGCATGAGTAAGTAGGGAATATCAATTGAATGGCTGCACTTTAGTGCTAGCCGTCATGAGGACCAAGTCTGCCTTTCACCATCTACTCTATGGAGTTGATGACATGAGTTGGGATATCATAACATTTGGTGCATGCTATCTATGATGAGGTTGATGGTCTAAGACTTTGTGATTCGACTTTATAGTATTGAAGATTGCTTCATGTCTCCTTTGTTATGTTAGGTGTTATCCTAGATATAACATCGATATATCGCTGTGAACTCATTTGAAGATACTTTTTTGGAATTTCACTTTCCTCTTGAAGGGCTCTCTGTGCGGCTTTTCGAGTGCACATCCTCTTCACCTTCCACTAAGTACTCAGTCCCACTCAACATCTCTCCCTTCTAAGTAAGTAGCCTTAGTAACTAACAATTGCCTCTGACCTGTCGGCAGTCTTCCATTCAGCTGAACTATTTATCATTGATCTCAACCAACTTAGAATATGCCCCAATTTTTCCCCGTGTTATGTGTAATCAAACTATCAAGTAACGTTCACATGTGCAGTATTAGGCTTGTCCTTAGGTGGCAAATGTACGAGTCACTCTTATAGTGATCAAATTGCCTGAACTTTCATGTACTCTCCTCTCTTGGAAAGGTGAAACCATGATGACTTCCTATTTGAATCAAGCTCCTTTCCTGCAATTTATTGACATTTATTTTCAGTGACTTATCTTAAGTTCTAAGTTCTAACATTACAAATTGGATTGAGCATCTTTTGTTGGACCTCAGTGAAGCTTCATTCTCAAGCTGAGCGAATCATTCTAACAAGAGCTAGCACATGAGATTATGGATGCCATGCAGGTGGCTGAGCTATCAACGTGTCACTGCATCTTTTCTATGTCCACTTATCAGTATTTTTACATCAGAAGCTTGAGAGAGTATTTTCTTTTGAGGTTCTGAACAGGTAAGACCAGCCGTCTTTTGGCCCCCGTTTCTCCTGTCCCTTTCTCTTGTTCAAAGAAGTAATTTGGTGGCAGACTTGAAAATCTCTATGGTTCTGGCAGCTGTAATCGGTTCATGTTGTCTATAAATTCTTAATGCTTGAACGTCTTTATGTATCGTAGATGCAAGCATTTTTCAAGGCCAAGAAAATTGGAATTTAGGGAGGGAAGAATACGTTCTAAGGTTGATAATATCTCTTGTTGAAATGTGGTAACACACAGACAGCTAGGAACCAAGTTAAGAGATCAAGTTAACAATTGTGAAGTTTCACCCTCCCATCACCTACTGGTGGATCTATCATTTATCCACTTTAGAGCTTGGAGCTACTCTAAGAATACTGAATATAGATTTAAGTAGTATGCAATATTATTTTAACAGTAATGCATATCTGTCAAGGGTCTCCTCCTCTGTCTTCTAATCTCCAGTGACGCTCATGGGACACAGACCATTTTGGAACTTGATGTGATGTATATCAGTTGCATACTAGTAGAACTGAATATTGTAGGCTTTCCCATCAGGAACAAATTATTTAGAAGAGGATCCATGCAGTGTGAAAAAGACTGCATGGTCTAAGACTTTGATGTTAAAGATTGCATGGCCTCATGCTGTGTTTGGAAACTATCCTATACTTAATACTGATGTCCATCACAAGTACAATTACGTTGATTATGTAAATGCCTTCATAGTATCAATCTTGTAGCTGGGTAAAATCCCATTTTCGATGGAATGTTTTTGCTTAGAATTTTGTCTGTTGTGGTTAGAACTATATTGGATTATGTATTTCTCAAGATGCGGTGTACAAAAACCTGAGACATTGAAGTTTCTTCATTTTGCTGCATGATTGTGTTGACGTTGAGTGTCATTAGTGTTGTGATTGGTGTGCTAATTGGGTAAAATACTAAATCTGCAGATATGGAAGTCAATACTGGGGATGATGTGGAAGGTGATGACGGGAAGATAATCGGGCCTCGGGAAGCATGTAATCGTATCACAGAAGTGGTTCATGAAGCTATGCAAAAGATGGAAATAGTTTACGCAGAGAAATTGCTCGATGTTAAGAGGGCAAGGTTAGCAATTGAAATGTGTGACAGAGAAGTTGATGACAAGCAACGAGAACTTGGGGAGTTGCAGTTTGATAGGCAGAAGAAAACACAGGAAATAGAAGAACTTCAGACAATTGTAAGATTGAAGCAAGCGGAGGCTGAGATGTTCCAAAATCGGGCCGATGAAGCGCAGCGTGAAGCAGATAAACTGCAACGAATTGCACAAGCTAAATCAGAAAAAGCCGAAGAAGACTATGCAAGCAGGTACTTAAAGCTGCGTCTCTATGAGGCAGAGGCAGAAAGGCGATCCTTGTTTGAAAAGATTAAACTCCAAGACTATTCCAGAATGCAACCTGATCCTTCGGAAATGCTTAGCATGTGCAAAATTCAACATTTGATAAATCAAGCTAGTAGCTTTTCAAAAACCGCAGGCCCAAGCCACCCAACACCTCCGGCTCCCTCTTCTTAGGATTATGATGTATTAGATAAGCTAGAAACAATCAATCTAAACTGATTGCAACATGCATTTTCAAATGGAACACCTACCTCTTGTTATTGTAAGAGATTCGTGCAGGAGAATGTATATGTTTATGCCTTAACGTTTTGAAGTAAATATTTAGACCTCTAAGAACGTCCCTACTGATAAGATTGTTACTTTGTAGCTTTTGATTCCTGTTCAGTGTGTTCATTTTGGTTGGTTTTTCATTCCTGTGCATCTTGTAGTAAAAACTCTAGGATATGTGAATGATGTCTTTGTTTTGGTAACTCAAGATACATATTAAGATCCTTCCTCTTATTAATTTTATTTTATTTTGTTTTAATTAGATTTATAAATTTAGAAATTTTGAATTTCATTTGATTTGAAGTATTATCATTATTATTATTTTTTCTTTCTTATTGGTTGTCTTTTGCTTCTTAGTCAACACCCAAGAGAATCCAGATTCTTTCGAAACCCAATTAGCAACTTATGCTTGGGTACTCATGAGACATAAGCAATGCTGTTTGGCTAAGATTTTTTGTTTATTGAATTTTTTATTTTTGTTTTGACTTAGATCCTTTTACTTTTTGAGTTCCTCGTATATTGTTTCTAAGCTTTACCTTATGACATCATTGACTTCTCTATATATTTAATGAATTTTCATCCAATTAGTGGCCAGCTGTATGTTCGTATTTTGCTTATCTGGAGAGGGTGCGCATGCCCCTACAACTAATCTAATATTTTACTAATCAAAACTAACATCTCTTACTCGATGTCAAGCTGGTAAGGTTCTTGTTGTCTCATAATAATTCTATGGCTCCCTTCTTTTCTTTTTTCTTCTTCTTTGAGTTCTTAGTGTATTGCTTATTAGGGTTAATCACGTGCTTTTAGTTCACCCAAATATTATCCTTTCCTCTACCTAGTGCTAGTTTCAAAAAGTTTTTGAAGTTTGTTTGAGTTTGTGATTTATTGCCTATTAAGTTGTGTTGTACCTTCATAATATTTCTGGTTCTCTTCTAAGTATCTACTTTTCATATTTAAAGTCTATTTTATAGAATTGTTCTTACTTTAGGTTATGCTCTACTTCCTTTCTTTTCAACTTTCAATATTGGTCATTCCTTTAGTGGTAAAAATAGTTGTAGTCAAGTTTTTCTTAGTTGCGCTTCATTAGGTAATATTTCAATATTCCTTAATGTTCAGGTTTAGGTTCTTGTTCTTGATGGTATCAAAGTTATAAACTAAGTTTTATGTTAATTCTTGCCTCTTGTGAAGAATTTTTTACATTTGGCTATCTAGTCATCCTTGTAATTTACCTCCAAGAGTCACTTATGCAAATTCTATAAAACCTTTTTTGAAAAAAATTTGTGTGATTGATTCTCTCATAGTCCAATTAACTGTGTCTCACCATGTTAGTGTTTGAATCATACTCACATGAAGTTTCCTTTCTTTGGGTCCTTTTAGCATCAACGGCTTTTTGGTTAGTTTTGTAAAAGGCTTTCGATGTGAGAGGGAGTCAATTAGTGTTATTTCGAAAAGTCGTGGGCACTTGATCACATGCTATTGTTAGTGATCTTTTGAGTGTAACAGGCGGACCTATTTACGTGCCTCACCACTTTACAACCACCCTGTTAAACAAACGAGGGGTGTGGTCAACACTAATTTTGACCTCGGACCAATAGCCTTCAAGAGGGCTTGGTCTTAAACAATTGTTTTGACTACTCTATATTGACATTGGTCGGAATCTTTCAGAAAAGAAAAAGTTGTCTATCCTTAATAACCCTTGTTCTTGTGGTGATGACTCCTAATCGAAGAGCTCCTTGTTCTTGTGGTGATGACTCCTAATCGAAGAGCTCATACATCAATACTTTCCTCATTGTTTTTGAAAGAGTCATTTTATAAATTTCGTCTTTCTCATTAGGGAAAATATGGGCTCAAAATGGGCCCTTTAAAAAAGTTCACTTTAGAGAGAGGTTACGTAGAGAGAGAATGCAAATTGGTAACCTTTGGTCGCCGTTTTTTGAGTTTCCGGCCTTGCCCGACGTTTAACTAGTATGGTTAACTTCAAACAATAGTTAGTTAAGCATGAGATGTAAGAACTTCTTTTCATGCTCGTTCCAAAATTCGGGACTAGAGCTTTAAGACTGAAAATCTTGGTGTGCTTACAAAAGTAAGATATGTAATCATATTGATTTACTGTAGTTTGATGCATTTACATGATTGTAGCTTTTAACAATGACAATGTTCCATTTGCATGTTGCTCTTCCGATGGAATGCACTCCAATTATTAAGAAAAATGCGAAAGTTGTAGAAAATGCTGCTGCAATAGTTAGAGAATTGAGAATGAATAATCATGAATGTAGATTTGTGGGTGGATAGATCAATTTATCCTAATGATCCAGCTACCAATTTGTGTCCAGATTTAAGTCCGTAACTCATCTTCTCAGATATGTATGTGAAGGAAATAGTGGATTACTTGGATATTGTTAAAGGTTGCGTGATATTGGAATGCATAGCATATCTTGTCTTAATCAACAATTACAGTTTGCTAATCAACAATTGCAACGTGCAAATCAACAATTGCTTCATTATGTGCAACACACCAGTGTTGAAAACAATGCACTCAAGAATGGTATGTCAGAGTTGAATGCTACAGTCACTACTCTTCGAGGATCAAACCAAAAAATGTTAGAATTCATGGAAAAGTTGTGATCCGAGTGTTTAAAATCTGTTGTTGATATAAAAGTTATCAATAAGACAATGATGAAGAGGAAAAGAAAGAGAGTACCGACGAAGAATATTGATGACTTATCTACACATAGCGGCAATCAGAAAAAAAAAATTCAAACAATCTAGTATGTTGTCATATAAACTGTTTATTTGATTTATATATGTCATTTAAGTTTGGTTTGCACTCGATGACATGGATTGTTTATTTATTAAACATAATTTGAGTTTCGTATGTTTGTTGCAGATCTTGTTTGGTGGCAAAGAACTATTTAACAGATCGTTCATGCATTGGATCAATTTTAAGTCATGTTTTACCAAGAAAGTTAGCAAAGGAAATAATAAAAAATGCTCGGTTTGAAAAAATGAAAAATGAAATTGTAAAGATTGTTTTGATTAAGGTTCAATCATACTTGGATGCAAATGTGATACAAGGTGCATGTGATGTATCTGAAATTAGCAGAAATGCTTATTCTACTTTTTTTAAGAATAGTTAAAAAAGCTTTTTCCCAAGTGATGGTGAAGAAAATTTATCTTCCGCGTCCATATCCGGTAAGATTAGCAAGAACTTATTATAATGACGGAATGTTCAAAGTAGTTGGTCAACCGCTTCATATAACTGAATTATACAAATCAGAATATGGTGAGCTCAATTACAACAATTGCAATAATATTTTTCTTGATATTGAAAATGTTCTAAAATACATTATTCGATTCTATAAATTAGACGAACATCATGTAAATGGAAAGATCATAATTGTAATAAAATTGGATGAATCTGAAATCATCGAGGGTCAAAAGTTGGAACGAGTGAGTGTCACTTTGATGAACAAAATTTCAGATACAAATTATCGAACGTTTAGTGTTCAATCGGAAAATCACATATGGTGGTTGGCGGCATTCCAGGTATACATTTCAATTTTCATTTAGAATATCGTTATTAACAATTTATACCTTGCCAATTTTTATTGACATGTCATGAATTACTTGCTTCTCTACAGGTCTTGAAAGAGGACCATAAAATACTTTCATGGATATTTTCAAGAACAAATTATGGCGAGATTATAAAGAGACATTTGGAGGGTGAGAAATTTACAGTCGAAAACCATGGAAGCTTTCAAATTCCATGGCACCTTGCAGGGGATTTGAAAACATTAAAATGTATGTATAATGTCTCTCATGGGGCAACATCAAAGCATCCATGTCTTAATTGCATGAGAATGATTGCTACAATATAAATTTGGGACGATCAACAAACACTGGCCCAACATGAGAAGCTGAAGATCCAAATATGAAAAGTGTTATGCCAATTCCATTAAAAAATGTTCGCATATGCACATTGCATGCCGAGCTTTGTATTATTGAAAAACTTATTTACCTGCATATTCTACTAGCATGGAATCATAAACTGGAGTCTGTGGCTACTAAAGCAGCAATTAGGAGGTTGAAAATAGTTCTGTCAAATGCAAGACTACATAGAAGGGAATGTCACGATTGAAAAAAGTGATAGACTCTCCGGGAAAAAAAGAAACGTTCCTAATAAGCCATCAATTGGAGGTGCTAAACATTCAGAACATTTTCATAAGGCATTCATAATGCGTTCCAATATATTTTCAGTGCGTCTCAGATGTCGGATCAGCGCGCCTTTGGTAAAGACAATGATTTTTCACTTGGACTGCACGCGTCGAATCACTATTGTAAGAATTTTTTTTTTTGGAAAAATTTTAAAATTATTGGAGGATATTTTGCAAAATATTAGGTGAGAATGTAGGAGGTGGGACAATTCAGTACTGGATGGAATTTTTTTAGACCCCATTGTTTATAGATGTAGAATTGTTGCCCCTTCAATTCATGGCTGCATTGCCAGGAGCCATATCCAGAAAATACTGGAACTCTTTCCAGTACCAAATGCAATAGCATATACAAAGCTGAAAATTGTTGATGCAGAGGTAAAAATTTATCAATATCGGTTCGACGCGTCCTTGTAGTTATTGTTTGGTTTCTTTTCAAATCGTGCGCGCTGATCCGATATTCATACAATATTTTTTGGATATCGGTTCGACGCGCGCTTGTTTTCGTTGTTAATCCGATTTCTCATAATGTAAAATTTTGATACTATAGTCCTCCCAACAGGTTGATTCTATAAGCTGTGGTTGGTATACGATATGCAACGCCAAACACTTTTTCAATTGGCTTGCACTACATGATGGACTTCCTAATCTGGAAGAGGTAATCTTCGATTAATAACATTTAATTGTGTTTTTGTATTTTTTTCATAATCAAATTCTTAATATGATTAATAGCATTTAACGGTGTTTATCTTTTTTTTCAGTTTAAATGCCCGAAGGTCTCCCTAGTGGAGATGATGCACTTCAAGCAGGAGATCATAAAGCTTGTGATAAAAAATTCATATCTAGTTGCAGTGGCAGAGTGTTCTCTACCTACGCTACTACCAACTGGAGAAATGGATTTAGAGATTATAGATAGTTGATACTGATAAAAAATTTGTCTCACTTGATGTGGATGAGACACATCTACAGAAAATTTTTATAGAAATATATTTACAGTTTTCTACGGTTGTTCTTACTTGTTTGTTTTCCTGTTATTAATTCAGGTTATGATTCATTTATCTTCAATTTCTACAGTTTTCCGACATGTTTGTTTTTCATAGCCTTGGTTTGCCTTGTCTTTACCATGGTTTGTTTTGGATAAGTTCAGAAAGATGATCTGATCGAACCTTTGCCACAACCAATCCAAACATGCGACATTAGTTCACTTAGATTTGTTGCAGCAAAGCTTTGATCAGATCATCATCTGAACATATGCAAATATGCCAAGACAAGGACAATACAGACCAAGGCAATGAAGACCAAAAATACAACTGATATATACGAGATTTCAACAAGGGCAAGCGTCGATTCGATATCTGATTGTAGTGGTCACTGGAGTTCAAGTGACTGAAGATCTCCCCAATGGAGATAATGCATTTCCTGCAGGAGACAATGAATCTTGTTATCGAAAACTCATACTATCCAGTTGCAATTACATTGTGTTTTGTACCATGGAAATGGAGATCATAGAAATGAAAGAGCCTCATAGAAAAAGTGGTTCATATATTTTCAAAAATGATGCATACAAAAAATTGTATTACATAATACAAAATTCCATAGTTCATAATCTATGGATCTTCGATTTTGATGGGTGTTCCAATATCTTTGCATTTTATATGCTCTTCATGCCTTACTCTTATCTTCACAAGAGAAATTGTTTTAGTTAATATTTTTTATGAGACTGATTCTATGGCATAACAACGTACCTTTACACCATTCAATCAAAATTGATAGTACTGAGGTAGATCAAATTGCAACATGTCTAGTTCTGATCGAATGTGATTGAGACACCAATCTTCCTCGACCACAACCATTGCAAGAATGTTATCATTTCTTTTCACTGTTATCTGAAGTTGCTCTTGAGGGTTTATACCAAAATCTTGATCAAGTGGCTTTCAAACATTTTTGCATTTAATCCATCTTCTATAATAGAGCAGCAAAGTGAGCATTTGTTTTTCGATGTGATATCTAAATGTCATGGATGAGTAACATACTCTGCATTCAACTTGCTGATTTTGTTTTGTATCCCAACCATCATCCAACAACTCGGCAATTATTTCAGCACTCACGTCCTTACAAATAAACATTGTTTTCGTTCTCCGAACATTGCATTTGGAAAAAAATCAACAAAAATAGTGAAAGGTAGATACCAACTTAATCTATTATTCTTTGATCAAGTGCTACATTTTAATATACTTTGAATATCAATATATAGCCTAGAACAAAAACTTTTTGAAATTGCTACATCAGAAGAAATCCATTTCTCGAAAAAATATGGTAGAGGATATGGCTCTAATCTACCAACTAAACCATTTTATCAGAAAAATAGGTGTGATCATTAAAAAAAACTTCTGACTCTAAAAGTGTTTTTGGAGAACGACCTTTATATTGTAAAATACTGATATCCGAATGTATGACATCGATTATTCTTGCAATCGATTGAACTGTTTGCCATTCAACAAAATTTGATGGATACAAATCTACAAAACCAACAAAAACGTCTCAAGAAAAATATAATTTAAAGAAAATGCTAACTCTAAAAGAATTAAATCTGAAAACTTACAATTGCATTTCTATCATTTGGATTCAGATTATGAATGTTGAGTTCATTGTGAAGATAAAGTTAAGAAACACAGTTTAAACACCCGACCGGATCAATCACCACAACACAACATCAAGTGCAACAAGACAAGGCAACATAATTGCTCTCCACTAACTGTATATTCAACTGATAAGTAAGTACAAAGAAGGCCAACCAGAGATTCAAGTAGTAATTAATGGCTGCATCTTAGATAATATACCCATAGATTCTAGATCTAGTGTAAATATAATGACTGAAGAAACATCATATGAATTAGGCATTCATCATAGAACAACACCCACTTTAAGACATTTAAAGTTAGCCGATGCAACTAGAAGATCACCAATAGGAGTACTATCTCAGGTTACAACTTATATTGGAGACCATAAGTTTCTTATGGATTTTATAATATTAAAAACTACGAGACAATTGTCATACAAAGTGTTATTAGCACGACCATGGCTCTATCAGGCCGATGTTATAACCCACTGGAAGAAAAAGTGAGATTAGCTTCAGAGACCAGATGGAGACACCGACAAGAAAAAGTCATAAAAGAATTTCCATATCATGGGAAAAAGATAAGTACGAAGGTGAGACACCTACATCTTCCTCGAGCTATACTTCGGAGGAAGAAGGGCTTCAATCAGTAGGGACTGAGGAAGGGGAGAGGTTAGTTACATTAAGAATACATGCATACAATAATAGAGTAGAATATGTAGATAGAGGAGATTGTGGAGTTCCAAAGATTAGTGCGATCATAGGAGATCAGACCATAGATAGAATACTAATAGACTCAGGATCTAGTATCAACCTAGTAACGAAAACAATGGTTAAAAAATCAGGATTAGAAAATCAGATACAGCCTATCACTTATCACAAAATCCATTTAGCAGACATGACTAAATGTGTATCAGTAGGCGAGCTAAAAGGTATTAACGTAGTTATAGAGACAGAGACGTTTGTTATGAATTTTCTTGTCATAAATCCAGTAGATACACCACCTTATTCAATATTATTTGGAAGACCATGGTTATATCAAGCAGATGCTATTATAAATTGGTCTACCAAACATATATTTTTTCCAAGTATTCTCACAACCAGTCCAATAGGGGGTCACCTTTTAAGATGGAGTGATATTGTGTGTGTGAGTGTGCGTGCGCGTGTGTGAGAGTGAGAGGCAATGTTCGGGAAATCATTTTTGAGGTTTCTCTAAAAAATCCCATATATTGCAAAAAATCAAGCCTACACTTAGCAAATATCAAAAACTGATCATTTCACTCTCCACGAAGCTCAGATCCCCCTGTCACTGTGCACACCACCTCCGTATCGTCGAGTAGATGCCTGCCGACTATCCACATGCGAAGATTTGACGCCCATAGCTCATCAAAAAAAAAATTCCCTTAGCACGCTTTGAGAAGTGGGGGATAGATTTTGTAGGGCCTATTAAACCAATCACGCGTAAAACTCGTTGTCGTTACATACTCGTTGCCATGGACTATGCTACCAAGATGGTAGAGGCTGAAGCCACAATTAAAAACGATGCTAAGACTGTAACGAAGTTTTTATTCCAAAACATTATCACTCGATATGGTTGTCCCTTAGAACTCGTTAGCAATAGGGGAACCCACTTCCTTAATCAGACCATAGAAGCCATGTTGTCATATTTTTCTATTACACATCGTCAAACCACTCCATATAATCCAAAAGCAAATGGGCTTACGGAATGGGCAAATGGAATTCTATGTAAAATTTTGAATAAAGTAACGGAAACACATTCTTCTGATTGGAATCAGAAGTTACCATTTGTCTTATGAGCATATAGAACTGTTGGAAAGATTATAGCTAGGCAAACTCCATACTATCTTGTGTATGGAATGCATCCCATACTACCGATAGAATTCGAAATTCCGACGTTTTGCATTAGTAATAAAGAGCAAATGGATGAACATGATAGTCTTCGGGAGCAGGTGATTTCTTTGACGCAACTGGAAGAGGATCGTCGTCTTTCATTAATCGAGACTGAACGAGTTCTAAATAAAAGAAAAGAAATTTTTGATCAATCCATCAAGAAAATAAAAATTAAACAAGGGGACTATGTGCTTCTGTATGATAACAGACACATGTTGTTTCCTGAAAAATTACATAACAGATGGATGCGACCGTATAAAGTTATAGAAGTTTTTAATAATGGATCACTTCAGTTAGCTGATCTCCAAGGACATTTGCTTGACATTTGAGTAAATGGTTCAAGGGTGAAGCGCTACTATGACTAATGTCCGATACATCAGTTTTTGAAGACCGTCAATTTTTTTTGTCCAATTATTTTTTTTATTGTCTTTTTTTTTTACCAAAATATTAGCAAAAATGCCGAAACTAGTTTACATTTTTTTTTAGCAAAAATGCCGAAGCATGCTGTATTGTTTGTATTGCGGAAAACCCGAGACCTTCGCTACATTTTATAATGTTTATTTATTTATTTATTTATTTTTGTTTTTAGGACTAGCCACTTTATTATTGAATATGTACATTTAAAACGAAGGACACGCTTCCATTTAATATTAGTTTAATCCGCCGAAATACCATCAATATGCCTAACACCTCAAACACTTCAGTTGTTGTCGTTACCATTTTCCATCACTCTTGCTCTCTGAATTGCGAATTGTTGCGGTCAAGCTCTTGTCTGCCATCGCTCGTTTACATCTGCAAGCACTATGGCGATTGTATTCAAAACGCACCCAAAGCCAATAATAACAGTATTACCACTACTAGTTGTTCGAGTGCAAATTGAGGGTCTTCTTCAATTCAATCCATCAGTAATTCTTACTGATTTATGTTATGAGCTGATCCGCAATTTGGGCAAAACAAAAAAAGGACATATTTCCACAACCGTCTGCAATCAAGAGATTGTTATCACCGAGGGATTTTACTGTCGTGCCTTAGTATTGCCTATAGACGGCAGTATGCCAGTTACTAAACCAAATTTCATTGCAGAGAGCGGAGCTTTTTAAGAAGAGGCTTATCTTGAGAAACGGGGATACAAACTCTCTTACATAAGAGACCCCAATCTCAAGAGTTTCGTTCGATTTGCTCTTGCTTCTATCTTCTTACTGGAGCAAGAGTACACAATTTCAAATACCAATATGGGATACCTGCTGAGAGCTTTAAATGGAGAACAAATTGTCTTCGGACAAATTTATTTCAAGCAATTCTGTAAATTAATAAAAATTAATCAGTTCTCCAAGCTGGGTCAGCGAATGGGCATTTTATGTATGCATGCTAGTGTGCTGACAGTGTAGGAGGATATTAGGATTGCACCAATACTACCAGAGCTAGCACCATCAATTGAGGTCGAATCCCAGATGCAGACATCAAAGGCAGCCACATCATCATCATCCAGTCAAGGGAGCACAATGAGGATGACTTCGCCATCATCCCAGTACACACCACTATTCAACAAAAAAGAAAATAGTAATGTGAAAGAGGAGGCGAAGGACACTGCTGATCAAGAGCATAATCAAACTAGAATACCACAAGAGCCAGAACCACAAGGAGCAGAGCAGCTTTCTGATGACCAGCAGGGCAGCGAAAGCGACGCCGATGAACCAATCCTCGATGTTGAGTTATATCAAAAGATTTTTGGAACACTACTGCCAGATACTCGGGCAGCTATTCAGCATCTTGCTAGCTTGGAGAAGGTATCTAGAAAGCTGGGGTCCAAGTATGAAAGTGTCCGAGCAGACCTCGCCCAAAAAAGATACAGAGCTGAGCGAAAGAAAGGTTGAGTTGGCCTATAGAAATGAGGAGCTTGAAGCAGCTAATGTGGAGCTAAGCAGAAAAGATACAGAGCTTGAAGAAGTGAAAGGAAGGCAAGATGCCACGCTCGAAGTGTTGGAAGAAATGCAAGAGCAGTCCAACGCCTTGGAAAGTGAGAACATACTGCTCAAACAACAACTTCAGACAATTGCAAAATTCTGCAGAAATGTTAAAGAAAGGCAATCAAATATATAAGAAACAAGTCGAAGAGGCAATACTGTGGCGAATCAGCGCCGAAGTCACACTCGGTGCCTGTGTATCTCATGGCAGGTACCGAATTGATCCGGTAGCATGGAAGGGAATCTAGGAGAGGATGATCCAGACCTTCCAGATGCAATATATGCAGCCGCAGATGATTGCTTATGAGAAGCTGAAAGAAGAATTAGAAGAGACCAAATTCCAATCAGGCCAAATGCAGATTTTTGATATAAGTTAGAATCAATTAACATTTTTGATGTGAAAGAAGTTGTTTCTAACTCTAAATCAGTCTCTTCCCGAGTTACTCATCAGTTATTAATCCCTGATCTATGGGAAATCCACACAGATTGGGAAACTAACTATTCTCGTTATTTGGAGGAAGTAAAAGCAAATAGTATACTTCGCTCTACTAACCCAATAACTAGACCATGTTATACTTACAGCCATGTAAATATTGCTTCTCTCATTTTGTATGCTCTCCTATTTGTTCAACAACTGTATATTAAAGAGAAATTTCCCTAATATACATATGCTGTCCTTTCACTAACTGTCCCTTCTGCTGAGATGTCTAAAATTTTGACTGAGGATAGTTGATATCTACATCTTGTTAATAATACATTAATTGATAATCCTCTTGCACCAATCGGCAATCAAGGAATGGGTGGTTATCCAAATTTGTCATTCCAAGAAGACTACAAGCAGAAGAACAACTATTTCCTAGCAACAAAAGGACTGACATTGGAACAAGAAAATGAAGAGAATGAAGCCCGAGCCAAGGCTATTTTCCACAGCGAGCCAGCTAGCCAAAAACGACAAAGAAGGACATAAATCAGATTGTTTGCTAGCCGCTGCACAGCTAAGGGGATATGTGGAGTCTTATGATCTCACATTATCCAAATTTTGTCATATATTGTAATTTTTTTTTAATTTCCATGTATATAAAATGTGCTATAGTGCCTAAATACATGTAAAGGCCTATTTGGCACTTTGTGAATTCATACTTTGAGTAGAAGTTGCGACGTACTAAAGAGACGCAATAAAAGTTCACATACGCATTTCTACGCAGAGTTGAGTATCAATAGAGAGCGAAGAGCAAGTTCTTACAGCTTGAACATTCTTTCCTTCTGTTATCTCTCACAGGATTACTTCTTATCATTTGTGCGAACACACTCTGTATGATCTGTGATTGATTGTGATACTGTTCTGTTTGCATCACACACATTTCTTAAGTTATACTGAATTTCAGTTACTCTAACACGGATTTTCAGGCGACACCAGCAAGTAATAATCTTCAACTCTGAATGAGCTATGTGTTCAGATAATGGGATTGATTGAGGCTCTGTCTTGTTTGCTTCCTGCAATAAAAACTAATTCTCTTTGTTTGATTAAGAAGAACTTTTAGCTAATGTGATTCTGCTTGATGAATCTAATTGCTAGTTGTTGTCGGTTCTGACTGTTTTCCTGATGTTTGAAGAGCTTGAAAGATAAAGTTATTCTTACAGTTACAGACCTTGACCAAATTGTTTCATCATTGGTGTTCCTGGATGCCAATTTACCCAAATATCTTTGGATAACCAGTTATGTCGCTATAGTATTCATTGTGAACTTTATACACTCTAGTCTGTTTATCATCGTACATACATTTATCATGCAAAAGATGAGATTATTCTCTCTCTTGGAGAACGATCAAACCTTTTATACTACGTAATTCATTGATTTTGTGAAAATCTATAACAACTAGGCGACCACATCTGCCCATCATTGTTCACTCGAGGTTGATTTGACGTCAATAGTCATAAATTGTGGTTAACTAATCCTTGTAGTTTAGGAACTTCCTGTCATTCATAGGTATACCTCTCATTTTCTTCATTCTATCTCTTATTTTGGATTGTCATTCTTAGGTTTACCTTGCAATCTCTACATTCTCTCCATTCTTAGCTTGCGTACTCGTATTTTCGACTAATGGCTACACATAACCGGAGACCAAGAGGAACCATTGATGCAATCAATATATGCAATGAAAAAATTGCAGAAGATCAATGGATTATAAGAATATATCAAAAATATCAATGGATCTTGATGCATCCCTCTACAAAAGGCTCATTCCGAAAAAGAATCGGATAACATATATAGAAGCTCTTGGAAAGACAGGAGAATGGATTTTAAAGTATCACCTGCCGGTCAATCTATCACGAAAGTTTTAGTTCAGCATGCTTATCAGTTAAAATAGCAATGATCTACTTATATAGTACTTTCTTATTTTGACGGCACCGCGTGTGCTTAGTTCTAGAGTTATCGGGCCGTCTTTCTTTTATGAGCCCTTTGAGTGCTGTTAAGCAACTTATCTTTGTACTTACTTATCAGTTGAATATACAGTTAGTGGAGAGCAATTTTGTTGTCTTGTCTTGTTGCACTTGATGTTGTGTTGTGGTGATTGATCCGATCGGGTGTTTAAACTGTGTTTCTTAACTTGGTATCAGAGCCTTTGGTGGCTTGAATTACTGGACAAGAATAGAGAGCTGCGAATTCACGACGGTTTGTTGACTAGGAAGCACAAAACCGAGTCTGTGGAGATTCGTGGAATAGCTCAAAACTGTAAGAAGAATCAAAGGCCAAGCGATTGCTAGGAGGGCAGGGTCATCCATGGAGCAATCAATCTTTTTCTCAGCTATGGAAGAAAAAGGCAGCTAGGGTTTGGAAGTGGAAAGTGGTGGATCTTTCTCCACACATAACCAATTTTGGAGCTGTTAGTGGCTAAGGATGGGCGCCCTGCTATGATGAAACTACTATAATAAAGTCGTGGAAGGCCATGAAGTATGGGAAGAGCAGGAGTGAGATGAATCAGTCAAGCCTTCCTAGCTATAATGGATAGCTAGGGTTTTATCTAATAAAAGTGTGGATTATTCTCTATTTGTAATGTGTTTCAGATCTATGAAAACATAGTGGAGAGCAATTCTGTTGGCTTGTCTTGTTGCACTTGACGTTGTGCTGTGGTGATTGATCTGGTCGGGTGTTTAAACTATGTTTCTTAACTTGCTAGGATGAAGGCATACAAGTGTTTTGATTCTGTAATGAACAAGATTCACATTAGCAAAGATGTGATCTTTGATGAAACACATAGGTATGAAGATGAAGACCATGAAAGCATCAAAAGACTTCCCACAATTTTGGAGGAAGAAGGTGAAGAAGATGCTCCACAAGATGATGCACGTGAAGACGAGAGTCGAGAGGGCGAGTATGAAAGGACACACCTATTCAAGAGCCTAGGGGGAGGTACTTGCCAGTAGGAGCAATTAAGGAGAAACCGATTGGAAGTAAGAGACATTACTTAGACACTCCTTGGGATACATACTCTCCACGTCGTGTATCACCTGAATCTAAGATACCAAAATGGTATGAAAAGATCATGAAGGATGCAAAGCTAAATCAAGCAAGATCTAGCACACAAGGAGAAGTGAGAAGATCAACGCGGGAAAGGAAGTCTCCCGATTGTTATCATGTGAACTATGCCCTAATGAGTGACATTTTGAAGTGTCGAGAGACATCAACCTTTGATGAGGCAAAAGATCACAAAGAGTGGCAAAGGGCAATGGAAGAGGAGATAGAATCCATCCACAGGCATGATTCATGGGAGTTGGTTGATCTACCACTTAGAAAGAAACCCATTGACAACAAATGGGTGTTGAGAACAAAGTTTTATGCGGATGGCATGATAGCAAAGCATAAGGCACACCTAGTAGTGAAGGGTTATGAGCAAAACAAAGGAATGGACTATGAAGAGACATTTGCTCCAGTGGCTAAGTGGACGACGCTACGCCTTATCATTGCCCTAGCATCTCATTTTGGGTGGAAAATCCATCAAATGGATGTGAAGTCCGCATTTTTGAATGGCGACTTAGAGGAAGAAGTTTACATGGTCCAACCGTAGGGCTTCTTGGCGAAAGGGCAAGAACAGAAGGTATGTAAACTACACAAAGCACTTTATGGCCTTAAGCAAGCATCACGCGCATGGTATGGACGCATTGACAATTACTTTCTTTCTCATGGCTTTGTAAGAACAAATTCAGATCCAAACCTTTATGTTCTTATAACTTATGATAGCATTGCCCTGATTGTACTTTACGTTGATGATATCATTATCACAGGCAATGATGAGAGCCTCACTCGTTCTATCAAAGCCAACTTATGCAAGCAGTTTGAGATGATAGATTTAGAGCTTATGCACTATTGCTTGGGTGTCAAAGTATGGCAAACTGGAAGTGATATCAGGTTATGTTAAAACAAGAATGTGGGCGATATATTGGAGAGATTTCACATGACTAAGTGCAAACCTTCCATCACCCCTTGCGAAGCTGGTAAGAAATCATCTCGTATTGATGATAGTGCACATGTATTGATGATAGTGCACATGTTGACGCTACTCTATTTCGTCAGCTAGTTGGGAGTTTGATATATCTTACGACTACACGTCCTAATATCTGCTATGTTGTAAGTTTGATTACCCAATTCATGTCATCACCCACTATGGACCACTGGAAAGCTACAAAAAGGATTTTGAGGTATGTGAAAGGTACACCCAACCTTGGCCTAATCTACAAAAGACAAGGTGTTTTACCTAAGTTGCAGGGTTATGTTGACGCTGATTGGGCAGGAAGTATAGATGATAGAAAGTCAACAACAGGTTATGCCTTCAATTTTGGTAGTGGTTGTTTTTCATGGTCTAGCAAAAAGCAAGATACTATTTCTCTTTCTTCTACAGAAGTTGAATATAAAGCGTTGAGTTCTGCTACCCAGGAAGTTGTTTGGCTACGTAAGTTGTTATGTGAGATTGGCATAAAGCAGGTAAATCCTACTGTTATTTTCTGTGACAATCAAAGTGGAATACAATTGGCTAAGAATCCTATCTTTTACGCAAGGACAAAATATATTGAGGTAAAATATCACTTTGTGCATGAGAAACTACAATCTGAAGATATAAATATTGTACATTATTCTATGTTATTACAAGTTGCTAATATATTTACGAAAGCTTTAAGCAAAGAAAGGTTTGAGACTTTTAGAGCCAGACTTGGCTTAGATCTGGTTATGTAAAAAGCCTTTACTTGTAATACTATCATGGAAGTATGTTCCATGAATAGTGTAAACTCTAAAATAAAGAGAGATGTTGATCATTGAGGGAGAGAGTTAAAATAGCAATGATTGACTTATACAGTGCTTTCTTATTTCAATGGCACCACGTGTGCTTAGTCCTAGAGTTATCGGGCCGTCTTTATTTTACGATCCCTTTGAGTCCTTTTAAGCAACTTAATCCTATGTTGACTATTGGTAACTTTGCTTTTCTTCTGTTTCTATTTTGAAAAGATTGCTTAATTTTTTTTTATAGTATTGGTTATCGTCTAATAACAGTTTAAAAGTTATATTGGACATTCTAAAAACAAGGTCTTCGACAATATTATAAGAATGGTTTCTAAGTGGCGACAGATCTCTAGGTATCTTGCTACTTATAACTAGATTTGAAAATGTCACTTTTTAAACTTTTCTAGTTTTTTCGTCTAAAAGCTTCTTAGCTTCTGAACTAATATCAACATCATAATGCTTTTCATTAGACTGATCAAGCTTTAATTCTTTATTACTAGGGATTTTTACTAACTGTTCTGCGAACTTCGTTTTTTCTGTCGCGTTTTTTTGCAGTTTTCGCAATTTTCGTCTTAGTTTTCTTCTTATCTATAAGAGTTAAAAAATCTTTATTACTTCTTGTAGTTACTTTATTTACTTTCTCCTCTAAATCTGGCCATTGATGATCTTGATCTAATAGTTTAAAGTCTACTTCTATCCTCTGAACTATCATGTCAGTGTTAGTCTTAGATGACCGAAGGTCGTCTTCCCTAGGCAAGTTTACAAACCTTGGTTTAGACCGTGGCTATTGTGGCTGAGGACATTCAGCAGTGACATGCCCTTCGCCTTTACAATTAGCACAGAGCGGCACATATCCTGCTGATCTCCTCGGTTCAGGGCAATCAGGCGAATAGTGACCCGAGGCTCCGCAATTGTAGCACGGACCCCTTACTCTGGTTGGTGGAGTGGAATCTCATGTTCCGCCCCTTTGCAAAATAGTGTACTGTTGACCAGTATGCTGTTTCAGTATCATAGTTTTTTGGTTAGTAGGAGTTGCAGTATAAGCTACCTCCTCATGATTATTAATCGGACAAAGGAATAGTTCCTCTTATAAATAATTAGTCTGTAAACTGGGACAGTTGGTCTTAGAATGACCTTCCTTCCCACACGCGGTACACCAAACATTGGCGTTAGGCTCGCTTTCTTTCGCTTGGCTTTAACATCAGATATTTGGACCTTTAGATCACTCATTTCTCTTGTTAACAACTCAACACTTTTTTTAATGGATCCATCTTTTCGGATTTCTCCATTCTTTTCTTTCTTTCCGAGTTCCTATTCCTAGTTTTCCTATAAGAAGATTCTTCTTCCGATGAAGAAGAATAAGATGAATATTCAGAAGATTCTTCCATATCCACTGAATCAATTCTGATTTAGGTGAATCTGTAGAACTTGGTGTTTCAACGGATCTTTCCTCAAATGAATCTACAAATGTTGTAGTAGCGTGTAAGAGATCATTAAACGCTTTAGGTGTTAATCTTGCTCTAACTGGTGAGTTTTGCAAATTCTGCAAATACAAAACTCTAGACTTCTTATATGCTTCTAATTGCTGTCCATGCTCTAAACATTTCTGTTCAATAATTGCTTGAGAGTATGTTCTTGGCATGCATTACATGAGAAAGATTCGTAGATGTAATACTTAAAAATATTGCAAAAGGTAAAATTCATCTCCCCGGCAACGATGCCAAATTATGTGGTGGCCTAGTCGTTATAGATTTCCACAAAATCAATTAATTACGTAGTATAAAAGATTTGATTGTTCCTTAAGAGAGAGAATAATCTCATCTTTTGCATGGTAAATGTATGTATGATGATAAACAGACTAGAGTGTATAAAGTTCACAATGAATACTACAGCGACATAACTGGTTATCCAAAGATATTTGGGTAAATTGGCATCCATGAATACCAATGATGAAACGATTTGGTCAAGGTCTGTAATTTAAGAATAACTTTATCTTTTAGGCTCTTCAGGCATTAGGAAAACAGTCAGAACTGTGAAGAATTGAAAAAGATTATCTATGTTAGATATAGGGGTCTTATATTTTTTACATCAAGCATCTAGGTGTAGGATGTTGATAGGAATAAATTTGGCATAGATGGCAAATTATGCATTTCCACTTGTAATGCCACTATTGAGCCAAAATAGAGTAAGAGGCTAAACACGTGCCAATTAGAGTGTAGACAAGTGTAAAGCTTTTGTTTGATGAATTCCAAGAGGTCCAATAGGATTTAGAGGTGGACCTCGTGAGGTCCAATAGGAAATTGAGGTGTGCTTGAATATAGTCCAATAGAATCAAGAGGTGACAAAGTATGGTCCAATCATAGTTAAGCATAGTGGTAGCTCATGGATCTACTAGTATCATTGTACTCCTCATTTTGGATCTAATTGATTTGGTGATTTCATGGATTTTGTGAGTTATTGGATCTCTAGTTTTCTCTCTCTACTTGAGAGCTCATGATGTTTTTTCTCTCTCTACCTGAGGAGAGTAGCTTGTTTTTACTTAGATTATTATTCGAATACTTCTCACACGTGTGAGTGAGAGTTGGAAGTGATTGAATGCATGTAGTAGTGTGTTTTTGTCATAGAATTAAAGATAGATCTTCAATCTCAATCTAGTCTTGATCTTGGTGCATCTACACACCTTAGGAGATCACAAGTACATGTAGTGGACAATCCACACGTGTGAAATTCAAAATGGTATCAGAGCCTACCTAAGGCTACAATGCATTTTGATCCATCTAAGTGAAATTTTTTTCATCAATCTTGAGATAGAAGTTGTCAAGGCCCATTTTCCTAGCTATCTTGTTCAATCTTGGATCAAAAGAGATCAAAAGGACATTTATTGGGTCTGACCTAGTACTGTACAAAATCAGGTGTTCAGACACGTGTGAGGAACATCCAATGTCAGTTTGGAAGTTCTCTCACATGCTTGATCCATTTATCTTGCTTGATAGCTTGTTCTGAAGCTATTTTTGTTAGTTTCTGATGCAATCAGTTTCATTCCATTTGGTTGAACCAATCAGAAGTTATAAGCTTTTGAAGAGGGTTAGGTAGGGCACCTAGACCTGGGTGGACACATTTGGTTTGGTTAAGAGATTGCCTGGTTGATCCAAAATCACAGTTGTATGCTTGCCAATCTCATCTATATGTGATCTAGGCACTATTTTGAGATCTTAGCCATTTTGTTTCATGCAATATCATTGTATTTGAGTCAAATTTGGTTTCTTAGAGTACTTCACACGTGCTAAGAGTGTTTGATCCTAACTTTGCCTATACTCCATCATTTGATGTGAAATAGATCTTGTTTTAGAGAGATTTGTGTAGCTAGTGAGAATCAATTCACAAATAGTTGCAAGATCTTTCATGGGAGGAGATAGTACTCTCTTATTGGATCCTATTGAGAGTGTGTAGCAACATTTATTGTTCATCATTTGAGTTTTCTTCACTTCAAATGTCTTCAATGGGTTCATCCTTGTTGGAATCAAGTGAAAGATTGACCACTTCAAACTATTCAATTTGAAAAATGAGGATGGAGTCCATCTTGATCCTTCAAGACGTGATGGACATAGTTCTTGGCCTTGAAGAAGAACCACAAGTTCTTCAAGAGGTTCAAAAATACAAAAAGAGAGCTAGGATGGCTCTCCACTACATTAAGATGAATGTCTCTAATGAGATATTGAAGGAGATAGGTACTTGTACAACAGCCAAAGAAGCTTGGGATTCTCTCAAGACTATCTATGAGGCTAATAATACCTCTAGGCTTCTCACTCTTAGCAATCAAATCTTTCAAAGTAGCCAAAAGAGTGATGAGAGTGCATCTAGTTATGTTTTGAGAGTAAGAGATATTCATAGAGAACTTGCTTGTATTGGTGATTCCATCAATCAAAATGAGCTAGTTCAAGTCATTCTCAATGGCTTGAGAAGTGAATTTGATAACCTTGTCCAATCCTATGCCATTAAGGAGGAGCTACCAAGTTTGGAGGCTCTCCAAAGTGTGTAATTTCGAAAGAATCAAGACAAGAGTACAAGCTCTTGAGGATGGACAAGCTTTCTCTCACTCATAATGATGGCAAAGCTCCCTTTGCCAAGGATAAGCACAAAGGGAGGAGCAAGAACCAACATCAACAATCCTCAAGCAAGGACAAAGTCAAATCCAAAGACAAAGATGAGGAGGAAGATGATTCCTCTAATGCTTCATCATCCAAGCTCAAGAAGAAGAAGATCAAGTGCTTTTATTGTGGCAAGAAAGGTCATTATGCCACCAATTGCGTCAAGAAGAAGAATCAACTCAAGCAAGCCAACATTACTAATGAGAAGGAAGACACTACTACAAGTGATGGAGAGGGATCTCTTATGGTCTCTAGTTTCTCATCTACTCCTTTCAAGAAGGACGGCCTATGGTATATTGATAGTGGAGCCTCTTCACATATGTGTAGCTTCAAGGACTCTTTCTCTTCTATTGCACCTTATGATGGAGTCAAGAAATCAATATACACTGCAAATGATTTTGAATGTCCTATTGAAGGCATAGGGAACATTCCCTTGAAGCTTGCATCCTCTAAAGTTCTTTCTCTCTCTAAAGTTCTTTATGTACCTAAGCTTACCAAGAATCTTATTAGTGTTGGCCAATTGCTTGATAATGGCCTTGATGTAAAATTCAATATTGATACTTGCACTATCAAGAAGAATGATGAGATACTTGCATTAGGATCTAGATTTGGTGGCATCTATAAACTAGATCCAAATGAGTATGTGAATGCTTGTAATGTTGCTCTTGTGAACAAGCTCTCTACGGAGGAATTATGGCATAGGAGGTTGGGACATCCCAACTACAAATCCATGCTCTCTATGATCAAAGAAGCCAAAGCTATTGGCTTGCCAAAGCCACTCTCCAAGAAGATCAAGCCTTGTGAGGCTTGTGCTCACAAAAAGCCATTTACAAGATCTTCTATCAAAAGCAAGCATCCTTTGGAGTTAATCCACTTGGATGTGCATTTCTCATCAACTACAAGCAAGGGAGGAGCCACTTGTTTTGTTACTTTCATTGATGATTACACAAGATTCACTTGGATATATCTTCTTGCTTCTAAATCTATGGTGTTTGATCATTTCATTATTTTCAAAGCTTATGTAGAGAAGCAATTCTCATTCAAGATTAAAGCTCTTATAAGTGATGGAGGTGGTGAATATATCTCCAATAAATTTCAAGATTTTTGTGAGCTTGAAGGCATTAAAAGAGAGTTTTCTTGTGCCTACTCTCCATCTCAAAATGGAGTGGTCGAGAGAAAGAATAGATCTCTATGTGAATGTGCAAAAGCTATGAGAATTGAGGCATCTTTGCCCAAAGATTTTTGGGGAGAAGCCATTAATTGTGCAAATTATCTTTGCAATAGGCTCCCACATATAGCTCTTGGAGGAAAGTCACCATATGAAATCTTATTTTTGAAGAAGCCTAAGGTTGATCACCTTAGAGTTTTTGGATGCTTATGCTTTGTCCATATTCCCTTGGAAACAAGGAAGAAGAAAGATCCTAGTGCATGCAAAGGGATCATGGTTGGATACTCATCCACCAAGAAGGCCTATAGAGTCTTTATACTCTCTACTTCTCAAGTTATTGAAAATAGAGATGTTGTCTTTCATGAAGATCAACACTCATCTTTTGAAGAGGACGAGATCAAGAAATCTATGGATGCATCATCAATTATTGATTTTGAAGACAATCATAATGTGATGGGGTCGAGATTTGAAGAAGACTCTCCTCGGATTTTCTCACCAAGAAGATCCATGAGAGATAGATCCGAGCCTAAGAGGCTCTCATATGTTGACAAAGGCAAACAAGTGGATCTTGATTCCACTAATTATGTTTTTTATGTCTCTCATGAAGAGACAAAGAATGTACAAGAGGCACTCAATACCAAGGAGTGGTATGATGCCATGAAGCAAGAGTATGATGCATTGATCACCAACAATACTTGGGAGCTTGTGGATCCTCCATCCAACAAGCATGTGATTGGTTGCAAGTGGGTATTTCGGATCAAGTTCAATCATGATGGCACCATCAACAAGAATAAAACAAGATTATGTGCCAAAGGATTTGCTCAAATCCATGGTCTTGATTATCAGGAGACCTTTGCACCCATTGCAAAGATGGTGACAATAAGAATTCTTATTTCTCTTGCTTGTTTTTTCAAGTGGAAGGTGTTCCAATTAGATGTATCCAATGATTTTCTAAATGGTTATATTGAGGAGGAGATCTATATGGAACAACCTCAAGGATTCATCAAGGATGAGTCCAAGGTGTGCTTGCTCTTCAAAAGTCTTTATGGACTCAAGCAAGCACCAAGATCATGGTATTCAAGACTTAATTCTTTTCTTATCTCACTAGGATTTACTCTTAGTGACTATGATCCTTCCATGTATCTAAAGTTTGTTGATAGCAATATTGTCATTCTTCTAATTTATGTTGATGACATTATTCTTTGTGGAAGTTGTATCAAGCTAGTTGATGAAACCAAGCTAGCACTTGGACGTGAGTTTAAAATGCAAGATCTAGGAGAGATGCATTACATCTTAGGCCTAGAAATTGATTTTTATGAAAATCATGTCTTTATATGCCAATCTAGATATGCTCACTCTATGTTAAAAAAATTCCATATGGAAAATTGTAAGAGCATAGATACTCCAATGGAGCAAATTGTAAAAGATCCTAATAAAGGTGATGAAAGATTCTTTGAGGACATCACACTTTTTAGGAGTCTTATAGGCTCCATGATTTGGCTTACCATTACTAGGCCCGATCTAAGTTTTTGTGTTCACAAATTGAGTCAATTTATGCAAGATCCTAAGATCCATCATTGGAAGATGGCCAAGAGGATTCTAAGATATGTATCTTCATCTTGTGATTATGGTCTACTCTATAAAAGTGAAGGTCTATCCATTATTGGCTACTCGGATTCGGACTTTGCAAGTGACAAGATGGATCGAAAGTCTATTAGTTTATACACTATCTTTCTTGGAGGCAATCTAATATCTTGGCTTTCCAAAAAGCAAGATACTATATCTCTTTCTTCATGTGAGGCCGAGTACAAAGCACTCACTACAACTACCAAAGAAGTGCTTTGGATCAAGAGGTTATTAATGGAGCTAAAGTGCATCAAGGAGGATGATCTACCAATGATCAAGTGTGATAACATCTCGGCCCAAGCTCTTGCCAATAATCCCATATTTCATGCAAGAAGCAAGCACATAGAAGTGGCACACCATTTTGTGAGAGAAAAGCTTATTGGAGGAGAAATCTATTTGGAGCATGTCAACTCATCCTCTTGTATTGCCGATCTACTTGCCAAGCCTTTGAGCAAAAGTGCTTTCATCAAGCATAGATCTAATCTTGGAGTTATATCAAGATCAATGCTCAAATCTTCATAGATAATTTTTTAGGAGGAGTGTGAAGAATTGAAAAAGATTATCTATTTTGGATATAGGGGTCTTATGTTTTTTACATCAAGCATCTAGGTGTAGGATGTTGATAGGAATAAATTTGGCATGGATGGCAAATTATGCATTTCCATTTGTAATGCCACTATTGAGCCAAAATAGAGTAAGAGGCTAAACACGTGCCAATTAGAGTGTAGACAAGTATAAGCTTTTGTTTGATGAATTCCAAGAGGTCCAATAGGATTTAGAGGTGGAAGTTTGTGAGGTCCAATAGGAAATTGAGGTGTGCTTGAATATAGTCCAATAGAATCAAGAGGCGACAAAGTATGGTCCAATCATAGTTAAGCATAGTGGTAGCTCGTGGATCTACTAGTATCATTGTACTCCTCATTTTGGATCTAATTGATTTGGTGATTTCATGGATTTTGTGAGTTATTGGATTTCTAGCTTTCTCTCTCTACCCGAGAGCTCATGATGCTTTTTTTCTCTCTACCCGAGGAGAGCAGCTTGTTTTTACTTAGATTATTATTTGAATACTTCCCACACGTGTGAGTGAGAGTTGGAAGTGATTGAATGCATGTAGTAGTGTGTTTTTGTCATAGAATTAAAGATAGATCTTGAATCTCAATCTAGTCTCGATCTTGGTGCATCTACACACCTTAGGAGATCACAAGTACATGTAGTGGACAATCCACACGTGTGAAATTCAACAAGAACTGACAGCAACTAGCAATTAGATTCATCAAGCAGAATCACATTAGCTAGAAATTCTTCTTAATCAAACACAGAGAAGTAGTTTTTATCGCAAGAAGCAAACAAGATAGAGCCTCAATCAATCCCATTATCTAAACACATAGCTCATTTAGAGTTGAAGGAGTTTTTGCTAAAAGTTATGTTTAACCGCTTCGGCTAATTCCTTGCGCACATTAGTCAAAATTATAATTTGCTGTTGTCGCCTAAAAATCTATGTTAGAGTAACTGAAATTCAGTATAACTTAAGAAATGTGTGTGACGCAAACAGAACAGTATCACAATCAATCACAGATCATACAGAGTGTGTTCGCACAAATGATAAGAAGTAATTATGTGAGAGATAAGAGAAGGAAAGAATGTTCAAGCTTTAAGAACTTGCTCTTCGCTCTCTATTGATACTCAGCTCTGCGTAGAAATGCGTATGTACAATGGCACATAGTGCTATCCTTATAGGAATGTTCTTCAGCCTCAATGTCGCTTACGAACCATCAAATGTCGGTTCTGAACTTCTATTGCGTCTCTTTAGTACGTCGCAACTTCTACTCAAAATATGAATTTACAAGGTGCGAAATAGGCCTTTACATGTATGTAGGCACTATAGCACATTTTATATACATGGACATTGAAATTTTTTTACAATATATGACAAAATTGGATAATGTGAGTTCATAAGACTCCACCGCAGAATAAGAGTATTCGGGCAGCAACTGTGCTTTAATCACAATTGTTTGTTCTGCCCGGCAGGATATTTGAAAATCACAAAAATTTGGCTGGGAAAGTTAAATACAATTTCCGTCCGTCAACCACTGTTACAGTTCGTCATAGATGGACACCATTCATTGGGACACATAAACGTTGAAAGCATGCGAAGTCAGAAACAACATCTTAACAAAGGGCCCATTTTGAGTTCTAATATCTCCTAATGCTTTCAGTAGATGCTTGCTTATAACTACAAGTATTAATAAGTTCATTTACCATATTGAAGAATCCATTGAGAGGCGACGGTCCTCTTCCATCCTTCTAGTGAGAAGAAAGTTCTTCTTCGTAAGTTTCATAGACATTTTGTCATTTCGTATGTGGACAAATGCTCAAACAAGTTTGTATTTGTTTGTAAGAAATTCTATTTGGAATCGTTATTAAATGAAGTCCATTCTTCAGCAGAAACATACTGCTTGTTCTCTTTAAACTGTGAGTGTAATAAAATATCATCAAGATTTTTGTCATTCTTATAACTTTAATTGTTATCCAAATCTTCCATTTCTTTGTGCTGCATGGAAATTTCATAAAGTTCCTAAAGACCTAGATTTATTGCAATAGCCTATAAAACTATGTTGACTGACCTTTCTAAGTGGCTAAGTAATTGCTTCAAAGCATTGCTTCCTTCTATTAATGAGCTTTAGATAAACTTAAGGATGTAGATGTTCCTATTAGTTGTAGTTGGATTTTAAATGATTCTGTAGGTATTATAGAAGCAATAAAGTTTTTGAACTCCTCTCGTACTTTAGAAGGAAAAAACCAACCTATGCTTCTTCAAATCAATAACTTCACAACACTTTACACTAAAATCATTTTGGAAGTTTTGTGTTAATAAGCTAATTTGAAATGCTTTTAGCAATAAACTAATGGACACTTGATGCAAAGCTTTAAAAGTTGAAAAGAGTGCTTTGCATTTTAAGTTTTGTGGCTTAAGAACAAAAATCAAGATGTCAATTGGATAACTTGCATATTTCTCTAGGTGATTTGCTTTTTCAACAATTGATATGTATTCCCATGGGTACTAATTGTGTTGTTCATCGAGTTAACTTTTATCTTTTCTCTTATGAATTTGAATTTATACAAAGATTAGCTTTTTGTGGTACTAGTCTAATCTTATTGCATAGATTAACTCATGTTAGAAGATATATTGATGACTTATTTGTTTTTGATCTTTCTAATTTTGGTAATTTTCTATATAAAGACCCTAAGGTTTTTGGTGGAGGAATCTATCCTGAAGACTCATGTGAACTTAATTGTACAACTAGTGATGATAAGTGCAATTTTTAAGGGATGTCTATAAGTTAGGCTAGGTCAAGTTTATTGGTTGATATTTTTGATGAAAGGATGCAACAAAATGTGAAGAAAAGGCAAAATCTAACTTGTTGCAATTTCATGTACATATGTAAATCTCACATGTGTGGAGCATGTTCTCACGTGTGGAGGGTAGGCATAATCATCTTAGTTCCTTTATGTTGAGTTTGAATCCTTAAACTTGAGTTTTGGGGGTCCTATGCCGAAATAATACCCCTCGTACACATGTTTGTAAGTGATTAGGCCAAAAGTAGCTTTGACTTAGCCTGAAGAAGTGTAGGCCTTTGACATTTGGCATGATGATAGAGGGCTACTAACATGTCTTCTGATGTTGTAATGTTGTCCTGTGACCAATCACAAGAGAGAGATGCAAAATGGTCTAATCAATGTAGGAGATGACAACTCAATGGACCAATCAAATTAGAGGTGCTATGTAAGAGATCCAATCATTTTACCTGCTTACTACTAGTACCTCTTGGATCTCAAACCACTATATAGAGCAGCTCTCTCTTTGTACATAAAATTAAGTTGAGAGTTAATGCAATTTTGGTTCTCATACATTTTTTGGTCTATTCTCGCTCTACCCGAGTGTGTGCATATTTTCTCTCTCTACTTGAGAGCAACACGCTTGGTTTTGCCTCTCATAGTGAATTTTACTTAATTTTTTTCATGTTGATGTGAAAAACTAGCTTCTCCTTGGATGAACATAACTTTTGTTGTAGATGAGCTCTTGCCTTGATTCAAAGCTTGATAGATAGTCCTTGAAAATTCGATTTGATCTATCATAGATGCATCTTGTGCAACCTCACATGCATGGAGGTCATTGTAGATCTTTGCGTGGTCCTTAAATCTCAATTTTTGACATGGTATTAGACCCTAGTTACATGCATGCATGAAGTTTGATCTCCATGAAACAAGATTTTGAGTGAAAATTCTAGGTTTGAGAGTGCTCTTGCATCCCGATTGTCTTCAAGCTTCAAATTGGCGAATGAGTGCCTGTTTTGAGTGATTTTTTGGATTATATGTGAGAATTTAATGTATAAAAATTACAAGCCACGTGTGAGTTGCATTTACTTTGAAATTTTGTAGCAAAATCATTTTTGATCCATTTAGCCCAAGTAGACATTTGTTGGAAAGATCATCAAGTGTAGATTGAGAAGACCAAGCTCCAAGGGTTGTTGATGCATAGGTAGGTGTGCCCACATGGTGTTTTTTGGATCTTTATGGTTTAATGTCCTTGATCTTGAGTGTTATGTCCAAAATTGAAAGGTTCTCTCAATTCTAGTCAAGTGACAAGGATCTAGGACATTGTTTGTAATCAAATCTTTTCAAATCCATTTCAGCTCTAAAGAATTAGAGTCATTGGTCTTTGTGGAGTCCAATAGGGGTGATTGGATCTGAATTTGTTGTGATTTAGTGCAAATTTGTTGTGCTTTGAGTTTGGGGATCAAGGCAAGGCAATTTCCAATTGACTAGGTTTTGGTGTGATGTGATTCCTATGTTTGTAATGTAGATCTTTGTAGATTTTTGATGTGTTAAAATCTAGTGTTTTTGGGGTCACAAAATCATTATTGGAGTCCTTTCACATATGTGTACGTTGTTTACAAGAAAAACTTTTGATTTGATTCTATAATTTGTGATAGAGATCTTGTGCAGATCTTTGATTTATTGAAGTCTAGGCTTTTGGGAATCACAAAAATCACTTTGTAGAGTCATTTCACAAGCTTGTACTTTGTGTACATTTTCATTTTTCTCATCATGGCATCAATAGGGAGGTGCCTATTGGAGGCAAGTGAAAGGTTGAATTCCTCTAACTATTCTATTTGGAAGGTTAGGATGGAATCTATTTTGGTGCTTCAAGACATTATGGATATTGTGCTCGGAAATGAGGAGGAGCCTCAAGTGCCTCAAGAATCCATAATGTTCAAGAAGAGAGCAAGGTTGGCTCTCCATTGCATCAAATTGAATGTGTCCAATGAACTCTTGAGAGAAATTGGAGCATGTGTCTTTGCCAAGGAGGCTTGGGATACTTTGCAAGCTATTTATGAGTTTAGAAACAATTCTAGAATCCTCACTTTTAGAAACAAAATCCTTCAAAGTTTTCAAAAGAGTATAAAATTATGTAAAAGGGCCCAAAGTCTAAGTTAAATAAGTTTTGCTAAGTTCTAATTAGAAGTCAAAGTCAAGATGGTGGTAGGTGGGGTGTGCTTCTTTGTGCACTCTAGATTGTAATGTGTTTCTTTTGCTAAAAATGCACAAGCTAGTTTGGACCAATTTTGGTCATATGACTTGTAATTGGTAAGATGGCCATGTTGTGGAATGTCACATGTCCTAAATAGCATAGGATGCTTTTCAAGAACTCTATTATTGGCCATCTTGTGGGATGTCACGTCCTAAATAGCATAGGACTCTATTCTTCATCCTACAGTTGGATGACATATTTGAAATAAGGCCAAAATGTGTCATGATGAGTTCAAAGAAGCCCTAAAGTGCTCAGATCCGAGCTACTTATGAGAAGATAGAATATTTTTGGAGCTCATTGGCAATCTCAAGCTACTCCACTATGTACATTGAGTTTTTGTGATCCAAATGCAACCAAATCAATTTCTACTTGTTTCTTAGCTTGAAGGCCGTACTATAGCCTATAGTACACACGTCAGGGCTTGGATTTCAATGTTGATCAATGCTTTTGATTGTTAATGCTTGTTGTTTGTCAAATTATCAATCTAGATCAACTTTTTTGTGTCTAATTTTTTGATAGATTGTTAAGCAAGCATCCAACACTCTTGTGGATCTTTTGTAGATCCATTCATGGTCCTAAAGTACAATACTTTTACATATATGTAATGGTTTCTCCATCAAAGTATCAGCAACTTGAAATTTGGCATTCCTTCTATCATTGTTATTGGTGATCTCTATGCTTGATATTTGCCATGCATTTGGTTCTTTGCATTTGTGGGATTGATTAGAGAGTTGAAGTACTGTTCTCTGCCTGTGGCAAGCCGTACACTCACACGTGTGAAGGAAATTGCAAGAATTAGAGCCTTATAGTGGAGTTAAAACCAAGGAAAAGCTAGTAAACACTAAATTGGATGGTGTGTTTGGTATTGGATTTCAATTGGATCTATTCAAGATGCTTCCTCCATCATTTCACAAGTTTATTGGAGTCCTTTTGCTACAATTTTAACATGGTATCAGAGCTTGATCATGAAATGATCTATATTGATGCAATTTGATTCACTAGCATCATAGACTTTGGACCAATTCAAGCATTGATTGATTCTTTATGATTATCTATGATTTGTATCTCCATTATTAATCAAATTAAGTTCTTGTAGGATCTGATCCAAAGGTGCTTAGGCTTCTAAAACAAGTTTCAAGTCATTTCTTATCTATAAAATCAAGTTAGCAAGTTTTGCTTGCTTCCTTACATTTGATTCAAAGCGAGTTTTGGAGACAATCTTGAGTAGCATTCAAGCATTGGAGAGGTAGAAGGATCAAACTTTTTGGAGCTGATTTGGGTCTTTCTCAGGTGTATGAGAGACCTTCTAAGAGTCATTTAGATTCAGTCCAAAGCATTTTTTACTTACTCATCATTAAGATCAATTTTTTGTCAAAATTGTGCTTTTTTTAGCTTGTGTTTAGAAGTAAATTGTTTTGATTCTCGCACAAAGGTTCTACTTGATTTTATAAGAGTGATTTAGAGTGGCATTTATGTGCATTTAGATCATCTTTTCTCAGGTTGATTGGATCTTTAAAAGCCTTGTGAAATTTAGATCAAGGAGTCGTCAATGGATAAATTTTCCACATCAGACAAGCTAGTTACTATTTGTATATTTTTCAATAGAATTGATTGAGTTCAAGATCAAGTAGCATCTTGTTGAGAATTCATTTGTTGATCATTCTCAGGTCCCTAGATAGTGGAATAGCTAGTACTTGCATCTCTTCTATTATGTATCCATTCTTAGAGTGTGAAGAATTGCCAAAAATTGGCAAATCTAGCCTGATCAAAAACCATGTAGAATAGTGTAAATTGTGTACACAAGTGGGTCCCACACATGTGAGGCCATGATGCCACTTGGGAAACCCATCCTAATGTAGTTTAGGTCAAGTCAAGAGAGTTGGTCATGTCTATTTGGTGGTCATCCCTACTTTATAGGACCTACACTTAAGTTTAAGGTGAAAATTTGACCAACTAGCTACCTACCAAGCATAACTCTAGGAAATAGACTAGGGTTTAATTTTAGGTCAAGGAGAGTGAGTTAACTTCCTTATTACATGCTGGAAATCCACCTAACTTCAAGAAGGAAGTCGAATTTGGTATGTATTCCCCCTCTCCATAATGAGAAGATAGAAAATTTTTGGTGAGGAGATTTGATCCCAAACTTGGTAGGGGTCCAAATCCGTACTGTCCACATGTGTGGGCACCTCTGAACCTGCATTTTATGCATGGTATTCATTTGATCCAAAAAAATTCAATTTGTGAGCTGTTGGTGTAATTTTTGGTGGAGATCCTAGGATAATCTACCAAGATCATTTGCCATTGATTAGATTTGAATTTGTTTCATGGAATCTAATTAATCTAGGCTGAGTTCAAGTCCTATTAAGGTTAAAAACAGGTCTTGAAAGTACACCAAGAAGGAAGAAAGAGATTAAGTCATTTTTTTGTCCAAAAATAGCCAAAATTGGCAAGATTTGATTGTAAGTAGATTTCACATCATCTTATCTTCATTCTGACTTTGTGAGGGAGTGCTAGAACTGAGATTATAAGTCCATTTGTTGGATTAGGAATCTAATTTGAGTGAAAAACTATAAGAGAGAGACCTTAGTGAGTTTCTAGAGACAATCAAATCCATTTCTTGGCAAGATTTGTTTGAAAGTAGTTTTCACTTCATCTTATCTTCATTCCAGCTTTGTGAGGGAGTGATAGAACTGTGATTATAAGTCCATTTGTTGGATTAGAAATAAAATTTGAGTAAAACACTGCAAGTGTGAGACCTTTGTGAGTTTCAAGTCAATCAAATCTATTTCTTGTTTGTAGAAGTCACTAGTAAGATGGGATCTGCTGGAGCATACCTTCTAGAAGCTAGTGAGAGGTTGAATTCTACAGATTATGCTATTTGGAAGGTTAGAATAGAGTCACTCTTGGTGCTCCAAGACCTTTATGAGTTCTTGATTGAAGATGAAGATGAACCTCTAGGTGCACAGGAGTTAGCTAGATACAAGAAGAGATCTAGGCTTGCACTTCACTGTGTGAAGATGAATGTGAGCAATGATTTGTTGAGAGAAGTATCAGCTTGTACTAATGCTAAAGAGGCTTGGGAGTCTTTAAAATCAATCTATGAGTCTAGCAACACTTCTAGAGTTCTTATGCTTAGAAATCAAATTTTGCAAAGCACGAGGAGAAGTGAGGAGAGTGCACAGGATTATGTACTCAGAATCAAGTCTCTAAATAGGGAGTTGGCTTCCATTGGAGAGAAGATTTATGATGAAGAGCTTGTACAAATTGTCCTTAATGGTCTAGGAGATGACTTTGCAAATTTGGTCCAAAGTTTTGCAAGACACTTTGCCAATTATAGAAAAATTTCACAGTGTATTAGTGGCTGAAGAGTGTAGGATGCTCCATGCAAAATCTAGGATGAGTTCCTTGTCGATGCAGAATGGTCATGAGAAAGCCAATTTCTCATTCAAGGGCAAAAAGAAGACCAATGGAAAGAAGAAGCATCCAAAGGAGGCCAAAGAAGAGGATGATGCATCAAGCTCAAAGGACAAGTCAAAGCAGAAATGCTTCTTTTGTGGAAGGAAGGGGCATCATGCATCTGAATGCTACAAGAGGCTAAGAGCACAAGTGGAGGAGGACAAACAAGGAAACCTTGCAAAGGAGGAGGAGGAGGAGGATGAAGTAGATGTATTCTTGATGGCATCTACATCCTCAAGCAATGGCAATTCAAGAGACAATTGGTGGATCGACAGTGGGGCTAGCTCTCACATGTCTTGTGAAAAGTACTTTTTCTCAACCTTACACTCTTTCAATGCTGCTAAAAAGTTTGTCTTTACTACAAATGATGAAGAGTGTAGGATAGACGGTGTTGGCACCATCTCTTTGTGTCTAGAATTCTCAAAATGCATGGATCTAAAAAATGTCCTTTATGTACCATCAATCACCAAGAATATGCTTAGTGTTGGTCTACTCTTAGAAAGTGGTTTGGATGTCCACTTTAAGCATGGTGTTTGCTTCATCTTGAAGAATGATATTTGCATTGCAAAGGGATTTAAACATGGAAGATTGTTTAAGTTGGAAGCTAGTGTTGCTTTTGAAAGAATGAGCTTGGCAAAGCTAGAGATCACTCAAGAGGAGATCTTGGCAAAGTGTGATCTTGCTTGCATGGAGGAGGAGCATCAAAAGGAGGAAGATCTTGAAGATCAGTCTCAAAGCATGATAGTTCCAAGGGAGTCCTCAATGACAATGGCCAAGTCATCAAATTGCATGCAAATTGTCCATTCAAGTGTGCATCTTGCAAGGGTGGTGAGCATTGGAGAGTATACTATCTTTGAATACTTTTTAGAGAGTATTAGTAGAAGACATGGAGTGACTTGTTGCTTATCTTTAAGATCTATGGTATTTAGTACTCTATATGACAAGACAATGAAATTAGATGCTTTCATATCTCCATTTGTTGTTGATAAAGCAATTTCATTGGATAACTATTTTTGTAATAGTTTGAATAGTGTCATAAAAGATGAAACATCATTTGTATTGGAAATCTTTGGATCCACATGCTTTGAGCATGATCATTCCAATGTAAGGACCAAAGATTATCCTATTTCAATGATAGGAATAATGGTAGTGTTTTGCTCTTCAAGTAGAGATTGTAGAATCTACTTGTTTTCAGCGAAATAATTTGTCAATGGTGGAAATGTGATCTTTCAAGAGTGGAAGATTTGTAAACTTGAAGAAGCACCTTTGGATCAACACCTTATTCAATTCATTGATGTTTTGGAGTCAAGTCAAGTAGAGGAGCAAGCTCAAGACCCGAGGACTCCAAGAAGAACCTTGAGTATCAAGATGGAGCCATCTAGGCTCAATCATATGGATCAAGCAAGGCAAGTTGTCTTTGGCAACATTATTTATGCACTTAATATTTTAATTGATGTATCTTCAAGTGCACAAAATGCCTTGGAATCCATGGCTTGGCATGATGTTTAGTTTTGAAGTGTGCTACATGTATATAGACACATTTATGGAACATCTTGTAAGGTATCCTCGAAGAGGTGGTGAAAGATCCTTCATGGACATCATTATCTATTGGAGTCTCAAAAGTTCCTTGTTTGTAGCTGGATTTTTTAGACACTTCTAAAAGCTTTCATTCATCTATCAAGAGAGTTGTAAATAGATCAAGCTAAATTTGAGGAGGAGTGTGAAGAATTGCCAAAAATTGACAAATCTAGCTTGATCAAAAACCATGTAGAATAGTGTAAATTGTGTACACAAGTGGGTCCCACACATGTGAGGCCATGATGCCACTTGGGAAACCCATCCTAATGTAGTTTAGGTCAAGTCAAGAGAGTTGGTCATGTCTATTTGGTGGTCATCCCTACTTTATAGGACCTACACTTAAGTTTAAGGTGAAAATTTGACCAACTAGCTACCTACCAAGCATAACTCTAGGAAATAGACTAGGGTTTAATTTTAGGTCAAGGAGAGTGAGTTAACTTCCTTATTACATGCTGGAAATCCACCTAACTTCAAGAAGGAAGTCGAATTTGGTATGTATTCCCCCTCTCCATAATGAGAAGATAGAAAATTTTTGGAGCTCATTGGCAATCTCAAGCTAGTTCACTATGTACATTGAGTTTTTGTGATCCAAATGAAACCAAATCAATTTCTACTTGTTTCTCAGGTTGAAGGCTGTACTGAAGCCTGTAGTACACACGTGTGGGCTCAGATTTCAATGTTGATCAATGCTTTTGATTGTTAATGCTTGTTGTTTGTCAAATTGCCAATCTAGATCAACTTTTTGATGACTAGTTTTTTGATAGATTGTCAAGCAAGCATCCAATCACTCTTGTGGATCTTTTGTAGATCCATTTATGGTCCTAAAGTACAGTACTTTCACATAGAGATCAAGCTCTTGTTTAGAGGAGGATGACATCCATGAATGCTTATTTTTTGGATCCTAGTGATAGGTTGAACAAATCAAACTATTCCATTTGAAAACTAAGAATGGAATCAATCCTTATAATGCAAGACCCTATGGATATAGTGAGTGGGGATGAGGATGAACCTATCCACCCTCAAGAATCTACTAAATACAAAAAGAGGTGCAAACCAATCCTTCATTGTATTAAAATAAATGTAGCCAATGAGCTCCTAAAAGAAGTAGGAGAATGTATCTCGGCCCAAGAGGCTTTGGAGTCCCTTCAAAAGGTTTATGAATCAAAGAACACTACAAGATTTCTTGTCTTAAAGCATCAAATCTTTCAATGTTACCAAAATAAATAGGAAAGTGCTCATTCATATGTTTTGAGGGTAAAGGAGTTGAACAAAGAACTTGCCTTTATAGGAGAGCCTGTAAAGGAAGATGAGATTGTACAACTAATCTTGAATGGCCTTTGTGTAGATTACTCTAACTTGGTGCAAGGATATGCCATAATGGGCAAATTGCCCTCATTTGAAGACCTCCAAGGTGTCCTCATGGTCGAAGAAAGTAGGAGAGAACTCTTCAATGCAAGGATGGATAAGCTCTCTATCCATGATGGAGATGATAAAAAACTCTTCACCAAAGACAAGGGCAAAACCAAGAGCAAGAGAGCCACATTCAAGAAGGGTCAATCGAAGATTGAAGGTCAAGATGGATCTTCAACCTCCAAGCAAGACCAAGAAGGACAAGTCAAAGATCAAATGTTACTATTGTAGCAAGATGGGGCACTATTCCTCGGAATGCTTCAAGAGGAAGCAAGCACAAGGACAAGCAAACATCAACCAAGACGAGGAAGAGAGTCCACATGATGACTCACTAATGATGTCCAGCTTTTCTTCATCAAGCTTCAAGGGGGAAGATCCATGGTAGATAGATAGTGGGGCAAGTTTCCACATGACAAGTAAAAGGGAGTACTTTTCGACTCTTTTGTCTTATGAAATACCTATCAAGTCTATTTATACAGTCAATGATGATATTGTAAGATAGAAGGTGTAGGTTCTATCCCCTTGTGCTTAGGATCTTCAAGAAAGGTCAATGTTGAAAAAGTCTTGTACATTCCTAGCCTCACGAAGAATCTACTTAGTGTTGGACAAATGGTTGATCATTAGAGAGAATTTGGCTTTGGAAAGGGCCCTATAAGGATTGCCACGTAGGATGACAATTATTTGGCAATGTAAAATACTAAAATTAAATCTTTTTCTGCCCGCAGTCTTGTCCACACAGTCTTCGCTGGTTAGCTATTATGTGCATAGTATAGTCTGTGGCTGAAAAAAATCATAACTTTTGAACGGAAGCTCGGATTGAGACGATTACGGTGTCATTAGAAAGCCCTCGACTAGGCTTTTCAATGACACCCAAAATGATCCAGTTCCGAGCAACCGTGAAGAAGTTATGGCTAGTCAAAGCTTTGGTCGGTCAACGTGATATCTCTTTCAAGCGTAGTTGACCAGTTTGACCAACTGCGCTTGAAAGAGATATCACGTTGACCCATAGTTGAGCGACCAAAACTTTGACTGGCCGTAACTTCTTCACGGTTGCTCGGAACTAGGTCATCTTGGGTGCCGTTGAAAAGCTCTCATCGAGGGCTTTCTAATGGCATCATAATCGTCTCAATCCGAGCTTCCATTCAAAAGTTATGTTATTATTATTTTCTTTGTTGATTATTGAGCAGGGGAAGCTATTCAGATCACCAATCTTAAGATCCATTTGGATTTGAGAAAACAACAAAAATTGGTCATTTCTGTCAGATTTGAACAAAAAAGAGACAAAATCATCATAAAATTTGATAACCTTTTACCCTCTTACAAGAAACCTTCGCTGAGTTGTCAGAAGCTTCGGTTTCACTCATAGAACCTTCATATTGAAGGGCGAAGGCTAATTCCCAGCAAATTTGCAAAAACATCAGAAAAACCATAAGAAAACACCAAAATTGTCCAAGTCGGCAAAGAATAATACCAAAAATAGAAGGCCAAAGTGACTGTTCATCTAGTTGTTGGTAATCTTTTGTGGAAAGTTTAACACCTTTTTGCAAAAATATCAGTTCTTTGAGAAGAACCTTTGCCAGAGTCTATGTTAGTCCTATTTACTATTTTTGATAATCAGTAAGTTGGGCGAACGTTTTTGTCAAGGCCATTTGCCTAAACCTTAGCTGACCCTTTTGAAGATTCTATTTATAATAAATCATCATCTGAGAGTTCGACGAAGATTAAATTTATCAAGATCTTGTAGAAAGTCTATTTTAATCCTCGCCCAGCTGAGAAAATTGATTGTTTGCCTATAAGAACCTTCGCTAGTTCTACCCTAGCTTTATCTGAGTTAGATTTATTGTCTGTGAGTTCAACAAAGTTTATTTTATCCACATTTGTCAGAAAATAGCCAAATCAGTGATTTTTTACCCAAAATAACAGTGAAAAACCTTCGTTGAGTCTACCTTCGCCCAAGAAACCTTCGCCTGTTCTATTTTAATGTTTTGATCTACTAGATCTAGCCTTTGTCAATTTTTTGAGTCATTCTGTTATATGTTGATAGCGATTCTAAAAAATCCCTATTTAGAAGTGTCGATCACTTGATCTTTTTCCTAAAAATTAGAAATCTGATTATTGTCAAATGATATAAGTTTTATAGATTTGATCTGAGATAGGATTTGATTGAAAAATCTAGATCCAATGTCATTATCTAATTGAATTGATTCACAATGGATGTTCCACCGATGATTGTTAGAAGGTCACCTCGATAAGAGATTCCAAAGTATAATGGGCTATCTGATCCTGTCAGATTTCTCAAAATCTATTCTAAAGGTGAGGTATATGACGAAGTTTTTCCGCAGGATAAACTTAAGCTATTTTCGATGGCCTTAACTGGAGCTACACAAGATTGGGAAATAGAACGTGCAGATTGGGAAGCTGTAAAACAAGCCCTTATCACAAAATTTAAACCTCAAAAATTTATGAAAAATCCTTTTCTCCTTTTAGATAATATTGGGATGGGAAAGAGAGAAGGGGTACAAGACTATATTGAACGGGTTAAACATGTGTTTTTTGGCAGGTCTACCTAAGAGGATTAGGCACGAGCTGAAACGTCATAATGAATATACGTATTTACAAAATGCTATGGACGATGTGATACGAGAGGGGGATGAAGATTCTGATGATGAACCGAATATTGGAATGTTACCATATACAGCGGAGCAAATCACTACTACATCCACCACTATTGCATCCACGAATATTAATGCTATTGCGGAATTGATGATCAATGAGATCGAAAAATTTGGTCAAAAGCAGCAGATGCAAGTTGATAAGATGCAGTCTCAGTTTGACGAGAACCTGAAAGCTTTGTAAGAAGTGCAAGCTCAGAGTAGCAAAGCAACGTAAAAGTTCGCTAAGACCTTTCCTAGTCGAAAAAATGGCTAGTGTTCAATTTGTGCGAAAAATCACACCATGAACGAATGTCCAACATTGAAACAACGAATGACGAATACTATTCATTATATGTGCAATTCCGGGACACGAAACAACCTTTTGCTCGTTTAATTCTCAAATTATTCAGCAAAGGTATGTTAAGCTTCAATATCGGGAACCTACTACCTATATGAGACCTGATCCTAAGAACAAGGCTCCAACTTTACCCTTGGATTTCCTGAACGACCAACTTTGCCAACTCCACAAGCTCCTCCTGCTAATCTATTGGAACCAAAACTTTATAGTAGTGGTAATGAACAATGGAATCACAGTAATGATCAAGAGATTGGTCCTTTAGAGCAGTATGCTATCTATGCTGCCGCGCAAACATACAATTTCATAAGCTTTAATCTCAATAGCATTCATGCTTCACATTGGAAAGTTTATTTTTGTTTTCCACATAAATTGTGTTTATAAGTTTCTAGCACATGGAAAGTCTGTGTTCACATTTGACTTGTTTATTGAAGAGGGATTATTTGAATGAATGCCAAGTCAACACACATATTTATAACCCTATGGATTATCTAATCAAAAGTTTTGATAATCATAAGCATCCAACTCCACTGCTTCAAAAAAGGACCTAGTTGGCCAATAGGATGGTTTATACAAACAACTTGTAAGTATTTATAGCTTGCAACAAAGATACAAGTATGTTGCAAAATTTATTCCATCCCATTCTTACCAACTAAAAGTTTAAGCTTTCTTGCCAATTCCATGTGACATGTTATAAAGTCCACGTGCCTGAAACATTTGACAATTTGAGAAATTTATTATTCTCCCTCACACAATAAAAATAATCGCAAAATGAATATGATGAACATTGAACATGATAAAAAAAGGATAGGGCACAAATTTGCAACGTTGGGTCATTGCGTACAGGCACTAAATAAGACCTTAATATTTTCTAATATTAATGTTAGAAACATGCACCTCCTAAAACATAGAGAATGCCTTTTGTGAATATTATTGGATAAAAGAAAATAAAAGGCATACAGGCCAAATAAGCTAAATTCAAGATCAAAAACATCTTGATTAAATACAAGTTGCATTTTAAAAATGTTCTACGACAAAGCATTTTACAAATATATGCATTACAAAGTAAACATGCAATCAATAAGGTCTATGTAGATGACCAACAAATATTATCATATATAGATAGTTGTGGTAAAAATGGAGCACTTAGAAGCTTGAATCAAACATTCGAAAAACAAAGAATTTGAAGGTTAGATGCTTCTTGAAGGTTATGTGCTCATATGAGAACTTCCTTTTTCTTTAACACATTATTCTACAATGATTTTAATAATTAATAAGCAACATTTGAATCTATGCTAGCTCAATTTGAATCATCAATAAGCAAATGCTAGCTGTTTGAATAATTAATAAGCAGCCTTTGAATATATGTTAGTTCATCACTTAAGCACAAACTTGCTTACATATGCTTTGTCCCTCTAAATCGACATCTAAATTTACCACATAATTTTTGAAAATGCAACTAAGTTGGCCTTAACACACTAAACTCTACTTTGGCATCACATATGATTCCTTGAAATCAAGAGATCATGCATTGTACACTTGATTCACTCTTCATATTTTTTCAAAAAAGGTATAATCTCGCAAATATCTTCTCATTTAACCGATACGAAAATATTGCAATATACGAACTTAGATGTGAAGCTATATACAACTGTTGTTCTAAGAGCTTGGCACTTATTTACAAGATGGACAGAATTTGTACACAAGCTAAAAGTTACGCATAGAACTATAAGCTTTTGTGCAAAATCCATAGCAAATATGTCAATGGTAAGCCTAGCATAGTAAATGACAACGAAAAGGAGACATGCAATTTCCAACCTTATAGAGTCCAAACCACAAACACAAATACATAGGTCAAAATGAGAAAGATAACAGGGAATGTGAGATTAAAGATTGAGTGCACCATAAAATTGAGTTCTATAAACAAATTACCCTCTTGTTATTTATTGATTTACTTGGTTTTTCATCAAAGCTATTATTTTCCAACAAAAGCAACTACCATTGCAGGTTGGCTCAACCGACAAAGTGAGAGCCTTATTGAAAAACAAAATAAGTAAAGAATATCAAGAATATCTTTCAAAGTATGGAACATTCTATAAAAAAATCACGTCACTTAAAACTATGCAACATGATATAATGTCATAATCTTGGTAGGTAATCATTGAGAAAGCAAGGTCTAGATCCAGTTGAGGCGTCCAAAGTAACTAAAGGGGCTCATGCAGAATTTTTCAGCCACAACAAATTCCCTCCCTCACGTAAATGAAGTTTGAACTCTGGAAAAGAATGCAATCCTCGGAAAATTATGATAGCATTTGTGGGGATGCAGCAAAAATTCATCCGTGTTTTTTTTCAAAAGATTTATGCAGATCATTGTAATCTGAAGGTAGATAATGAGTTCTAAAAGGGACGTGTCCTCGGTATACCAGCAGATTATGAATATTGAAATCCATAAAATTCTTTTCAAAGATTCATAAAGAAGTTTTAGAAATCTACAAGTGCAGCCAATTAAAGAAATCAGCCGTAAATGAATAAGATCTGAATCGATGGACCATTCATAAGACGCCGGTTTCGTCCAGTTTGACGAAGAAAATATTCGCATCCAACAACATAATAATTAAAAAAAGCACAAAACCTTTATTGATCCATTTCAGAAAACAGGCAGTCATTATTTGTGAAATGTTGGCTTGGCATCCAAAGTTTCTTTGGTCCCAGGTTCGAGCCTCCCCTTGGAAACCAAGAAGCATTATTTGTGAAATACAGTACACGTTTGTAGGCCACTCAAACTAACCAGTATGCTGATCCGATCAGAAAACTAGATATATTACCTTCAAAGAAAAGATTGTCTTTGAACAATCTGATGAGAATATGAAGATTCAATGCTTTCAAAATTAGATTAGGTTATTTATCGAAAGCAAAAGCCAGAAGGCTAGAAACGTACCAACATGGCACTGGTGAGCGCAACCAGCGTGAGAGGAACATACACGGAAGCGACCTTGTCAAAAGGACCTTTCAAATGCGTGAGACGATGAACAGAATGAAAGTAGCGCTGCTTCTGCACCACGTACTCGGATGCTGCTTCGCCAGCAATTCGAGCCATTGTCTCTCTATATCTCTTCCTACGCAAAGCAACACAAATGATCTTCTTCTTCTTCTTGTTTCTAGCAATGCTGCAGCAGCGATCAGACGAGAGAGTGCAAAACGCGAAAGAGGGATAAAAGCTCTGCTACAAAGCCCTCAAGATACCTTACTTATCTGCCACGTACCGATGTATTGGGGTCAAGGAGATCCACCGTCGGATCTCTTGATCCGACGGTATGAGACAGAGCTGTGTCTGTAATTAATCACCCTGGAGAAAGTGGATTTGCCAATGGAGGAGGAGGTGAGAAACCTGTCTATTCATTTTCTTAGGCATTACAGTTGTTACAATTTTGTCCTATACCCGAGTTTCAATTCTTGGCTTAGGCAGATAGCCACGTGGCATGTTCTCGAGTGTAGGATTACATGAAAATCAAAGGCTATGATTTCATAGCTAGTAACTCGTAAATAGAAAGTTCTGCAAAAACATAGGAGTGGAGTTTTTGTGTTCGATCTATTGCAGGTTTTTTTGTTTTTCAATGCCCTGCTGCATGCAAAATCTTTTCTTTTGATACAAAAGCATTGGAGAGGTGAACGTTAGCAGCACAGGACAGGAGCGGAGTTTGCATGTTGTTGAGGTGGACGTTGGCAGCATGGGAGGGGAGTTTGCATGCTGTTTTTCTGTTGTTGGCAAGAAAGGCAGCGAAACAGCTACGTTTTTTTTTTTCATACAAAACTGGTGGAGAAGTACACGTCGGCAGCAAAGGAGGGAGCCTTGACCTGCTGATTGCCCCCACGTTGTATAAATTTCAGCTATTAGTTTTGCGAAGACATTCTGGTATCACGTTTGAACTGCATCTCATTGCTACTGCATTCATCTTGCTTGCATGTCATCGCTACTCTGACTCTGCATTCATTCATCAATACGCACAAGTGCATTGCCCGAGTCTAAACAAGAGGTATAAACAATGCCACAAAGCTGCAAAATACGCAAACCCTCAGGTTACATTTTTTATTGAGCTTCTGAGATGGGAAGGCGTTCTAATTTCTTTGCAATATATTCAACCGTCGGGCTTTGGCTTTGTCTAAATCGGCTCATAGAAAGTTGAAAAGGCTGAAGATCAAGGAAGCTCCAGGCTGCTAGACGTGGGATGACATCTGCTCTTAATTGCGATCAGCAAGAGTATGATGCTGGTGTAGATTGGCAGATGCAGATGGACAATTCTGGTGCTACTGCAAGTAGCTGATATAGCTGCCATGGCTTCTTAGACGTGATGTTAGACGTGCATGAAGACTCCGTCAGTCTTTGTAGAGTGATCCAGCAACAATTGATAATGAGCAAGCGAGTGCTGTTATTGAGCCTAAGATGATTAGGAGAGAACATTCATTGATACATGATGATGAAGATTTCATTTTTTGATAAATGATGAAACAAACAGAATTCTTTTTAACAAAAAGTCATACATCTTCATCTGCATTCTGCACACTCACTATAGTGCTAATAGAGACCTTGTGATCTGTTCTTTCTCTCTGCATGTAGTGTGTCATTACAATTTTGTGGAGAGGTTTATTGGGTGGTTGCTTTTTCATCTTTATTTGTCTTCCTCTTCTACATCATTTCCTTTGTTAGCGAACACGTCACTCTATTTATTGCTTGCTTTTTCCGAGAGCAAGACCTATCCTTTGATCGCACGGACACAGGCCCCAATAACTGGATCAAGCATTTCAGGAGCTCAATTCAATTTTTCCAACACATTTAAAGAAGAGGACGAAAAACAAGACGAAGTATTCAAGATGGCCGGTAGTGGAGCTTTGCATCGCAGGAGAGCATTTGCATTTTGAGCAAGATAATGGATCGATGCATGTGGGCACTTCTGTCTAGCCCTACTCTCTGCCTCTTGCCAAATGGATGTAGCAACAGATTCTTCAGCTTCGCAATACTCAGGATGGTTATCAACAATTCTGCCTGAAAGTAATGGGAAAGCGAGGCATGGAGCTTGATGTAGGGGCTTGAATATTAGTCTTCTCATAGACATACCTGTTTTGTTACCAACACTCAAGCGAAATGTGAAGAAAAACATGTTGGCCACATCCTTGACGAGGGTAAAGCTGATTGCAAGGCTGGGAAGATGAAGATAGGGCAATTGTGTTGGGAGAACATGAAGCAGATTGAAGTCACCAAGCCCTAATTTGCTTATATTATTGTCGCTAATGTTGTGTATCTGGAGAATAAAATGGAGACTCTTTTGTCCACAATTTACTCTCTTGTTTTCTCTTCCTCTCTATTGCTCTTTCTCCTTAGGGGTTTTTTAAAACTTTGTCATCTTTTAGATTCAAAAAACCTGATTTCTTTTTAGTGTTTACAATATTGTCCTATGCCTAAGTTCAACCCATTTTCTCAAAGACAATAGCCATGTGGCATATTGTAGAGCTTTTGTAGTTCTTGTGGCAAGCATCTACAGCTTGAATCATTTCCAAATTGTACAAGCATCTTAATAAAATAGACAACAGATCAGCTTGTAAGTATGACTAATGGAAGCTTATATGTGCATATACATGACCTAAATTTGTCAATTTACTATGCTTCTATACTAACGATTGTTTTCAAAGCAAAAAACCATTGTTTGAAAGAACATTGAGCAAGCTTTGTACACTATTTGAGATGTTTCAAGGCAATTTGCAAATCACAACTTCAAATTTCATTTTTCATATTGCATTGGCGTTTGGGAGAAAGGCGAACTCCTAGTTTATAAAATTGAGAGGGAAATTGCCACCTCTTCTTTTGCCATATTACATTTGATCAAAAAGATGGCTCTCTAACAACTAACTTTTTTTTAACAAACACTAACATTGTGGAAAGATCTCAAATATTTTACAATGTTCTTTCAAACAATGATTTTTTATTCTATATTTATGAAAAGAATGTTTTCCTCAACAAGAATAATATATTTAGACTTAATCAACCTTGTCATTAGCAATCTAAATTAGCTAGAAGATATAGCAACTATCAACTATTTCAGTTTGGACATCGTTCTTAATTATTGCCACTTCGAATGTCTTGATTGCTTTGAAAAATTTTAAGAACACATGAACATCTAATTCTTGTAATTACCAAATACTTGATTGCATGTCTCTTTTCGGCAATGACAATTCTCTCTTTAATAGAGACAGATTATGCTATTGTATATAGTTCTTTGCTATTTTTTTTTCTTTTTCAAAAAACTACTTCTATTTAACTACAATACAAGATATCAAACATGTGTGACGAGTACGAAATTTACTTCAGAAAGGTAAAATTTGTAAACATTTTCTTTGTTGAGATGTTAGATAAATCATATGCCTTTAATGTCATTGAAATGAACTCAAGATAGTAAACCACAATAATTCTTTCACTGGGTATTTGCATATGTCAACTTCAAAACAATAGTTGCCTACAATTATTAAGACATGAAAGCGAACACAAAAAGCAAATGGCAAAGAACTCACCTACCGATTGTTTTGATGCTTTTCAACACCTTCAAATAGTTAACATTTACCACAATGACACAAACTAATAAAGAATTGTTATTATATCTAGTGAAGCACATTGACTCAAGCTATACGGACATGCTTCACCACAACATCTTATCAGTACTGCATACAATTCAATTGCCTTTAAAATTTCTATTCAATTTGAATTAGGACAAGATTGCGTAGCTAGTTTATATTTTGTTGTTTTTGTTTTTTTGCATTACTTTGTATGATTATAATTGAGTATTTTTTACATTTAATCTTTGGGCCTGCATTGCAATTTGCAAAGGTAGAGTTTTGTGTTGAAGTGGTCAACATATGAATTTTGCGACAAGCCTTGAAACCATACTTTTGCTTCGGATAATAAGAAAGGAAATGCTATGATCACTTTGAGATTTTAATGAAGGCAAAACTAGCAAATAAAATGCCATAATCCCGTATCTGTCTAGTCCCAGACCGTATCTGTCTAATCCTGAACCGTATATCACTCCTCACAAAAATACACTAAACAAAAAACAAAACAGAAAGAGAAAGACACGCTGTTTTTGTTGTTCACGATCATCCCTTTACGTTTTTTTTTTTTGTATATTTGGATTCTTGATCCGATCAATTCAGCACAGAATCAATCAACTCAGCCCCTTCGGATGAGATAGTAATGTCTATTGGCAAATTCATAATGAGCGTTGATGCTTCTATTGTATCAGAATCAGCGGACTTGTTGGATCTCTGTGGATCCTGCTTACAGAAAAGTGATAATAATGTCAGATAGTGGGCATGTAGGGGCACATTATCAAGTTTTTTTGGGGGCTCGCCTCCCCAAAAACTCGTAACTTGCCCCTACGAGGCCCGTTATCTAATACATAATTGGACATATGTTGTCTATTGTCTTGTAGCACACATGGATACCTTGGGGGTTTACCATTCTCCGAGGCAAGACCTTGAGAGCTATAATCTCAATTGTTCTCTAGAACATTCAAAGTTTGCACATGGTTATATGATTTAAGGTATTTGAGCACATACCATGAAAGAATAAACAATGCTCTTTAAGTTGGCTTTAGGGTTTTAATGCATGAGAACAATGGACCAAGTCATCTAGAAAGGGTGAATAAAATGGTGGATCCGTCGTTGTCACATAGAGCTTGAATAAAGCTTCAATTCAAAATAGCTAGATTTATTGAATGCACAGTGTTTGCAACCATCAAATGTGAACCACAATAGAGTACACACAACAACTTGGGGGCATGAAATGATAATTCGAGATATTACGATGCTAAAAACTAAAGAAAATTTGGCACGAAATTTTGGTGCACATATCATTCTGTGCCAATGGTTGCAACAAAAGGAAGATGGAAATCAGTGCATATAGTAACTTATTTCCTTTTCAGAGGACACAAATTACATGCCCAAAACCAAACCAAAAATTATTCTCTTGCTCACAACCTCTTGATGTAATGCGAATTTTTGGTTTTTTGTGATGGTTATACTCTGCCAATTTGCTGTATGGTATTCTTATAACAAATATGTGGAATGCGAATGTGTTATTTGGTTTTATTGCACTTTGGGAATGGTTATGAGTCAGATTCTGTTACGTCGGGTGAACTTGCTATGGATTTGTACCTATTATTTGTAAGGGATATCCGTGTTATGTTAATAGTTTAGCAAAATTGGTAGTAGGTAATTAGGTGACCAATTCACCCCCTAACAATTGTTACAATGTACCTCCCACTTTGACCAGTCTCACTCGAGTTATAGACTCACTCCATGCATATTAGTCGTCACAATCAATGTGCTACTCCATGTGTCACCATAGGAGTGTTTGGATTATCACAAGGTTATTAATCACAAAAGATCATTGGGGATTGTTTCAGTAAGCAATCCTAAAAACATATTTCTCTAGATTTGAAGTTCATTTCATATAATCTAGATTTGAATTTTATTGCATTTACTTTTTCACTTCTCTTATTAATCCAAACCCTAATTGTGCTGTAGTCAACTAGATTTGAACGTCATTTCATGTCACTTATTTCAAATTTAAAATGTTTTGTCTTTTTATAGTCTAATGTGTAAAGATACATTTCACCATAGTTTTTAGATAATGGACACCTCCCAATGAAGGACAAATATAATTTGACATTCCAAAAAGCATGTCATGAATTTGCTAAAATAATAGGCTTAGTTTTGACCAATGAGTTCAAGTTATCGATCTATAGGATTTATATAGTTTAAAATGTTACTATTTGAAATTCGTTCTAAAGATTCTTGGTGTTATTGATCGAAAGTTGTCTGATAGCCCATAAGCATCTGCTTGAAGAGCTGCACCTACTGGCTGGGTGAGTGGGCATGTGGTTGGCACTAGCTGGGCGCTCCACTCACGTCATTTTTGCTGGAGGGCTATTACCTCTGCTTTGAGGTGATGGTTCTTAGTTTCAACCACTTGTAGTCGGAGCTAGCTACTGACTGTGTGGCTTCTTGGACCTTTGCTCCTACGTCTACCACAGATTTGTATAAGGCCATAGGGCACAACTTTGCTAGATGGGAAATCCTTGTGGGATTCTACCAATTGGTGTAGGAGGAGGGAGGGTTGCTAAAGGACTTTCACATAAGTATGAAATCGACTACACTGATGCTTTCTCATCGGTCGCTTGTTATTCGCATATGTAGTATGTGATCTTTTCACAAACTATCAATAGCTAGGAAGTTGCTCAGGAGATGGGTGGCGACTTGGAAGACTGGGTCATGGCTTTGATCATATACCCGTCATTCATGTGAATTCAGGGCATTGATGAGTCCATGAAGGGGGAAATGGCTGCAAGGGCTTGGCAATGAGAGGGCTTTGGTCTATCACCAAAAACAATTTCGATGGTAGTCAGGGAGACTTGGTTCACATGCACTCTGTGTGTGGTACCTAGGTATTGGACATAGTATTTGGACTTGTCTTCATCCCAAGTCCCTAAGGCTTGCCATGACAAATTCTAGACACAAGCCACAGGTGGGTAAATGCTCATGGCTTCCAAGAGGGGTTGGGCAGCTTGGATCCCGGGGGCAATCTGGGATTCGGTAGGTAGATCAAAGACTTTGGTAACTGTAGGGCTTAGAGTGCAGCATGCAATTTGAGTGGTGTCGGTTTCATCAAAAGGACTAGAGGTTCGGTTGTCGGGATTGATGGATGATGCGATCGTGTAATGGACGGAAGGTGGATTGGGCATATTTAGTTGAATAAGGAGGATTGATGTGTGGCTAAGATGAAAATTGGAAAATCGAGGGAATGGATGGATTTCAAGAGGATGAGAGTGGAACAGAGGGATACGGACCTGGATATGGTATTAGAAGAAGCTGAGAGCATTGTGTGCAAAGTTTGAGAGCATTTGGTAGCAGCTAGAATTTTCAAATCGAAAATTGGCAAGAGCTTCGCTAGGAAAAATGACAAATGACTCGAATTTCCTCCTTAAATAGAGGAAAATTAGAATGCATATTAGAAGAAGTACACTTTCCACAGCTTAGTTCCATACCAAAATTTGCAGGGATCTTCCTCATGATTTTTTAAGACCCTAGAGAAGCTGGCAAGAGTTCAGAAGCTGTTTTGCCTGCCATGCGAAAGTTATGAAGGTTATGTGAGAGTTCAACTCACAACAACAAAATGCGCGATTTCTGACACAAGATTCCGACGGATTCAAAAAAATTTCATAATCCGACATAATAATACATCGAAATTCGACACAAAAAAAAAATTGTAGAGTTTTTTTTTTTTGCGAATTTTTTTTTTATGGACGTTGGATTCCAACGGCCAATAAAAATGTCAGAATCCAACATCCCATTTTGGAGACTGCAACTTTTTAAATGGATGATGTCACCTGTCCGTGCATAAAAAAAAAAAGCATAAAGCAGACTTCAGATTCCGATGAATAATACAGATGTCGGAATTCGACGTCCGTGACCGAATTTTTAAAGCCGCATCATTTTTCTAGGGTTTTCTTATTTTTATTCTTGCAGGAGATTGTTGGAGATTGGCTTTTGGCGCTTCTTCTCAACTCTATCAATTTCATTTGTCTCATTCCAAGTACGATTCTTTTGTTTTGTTATGTGCAACTAGAATTTCTTTCTTTGTAACTTTTTCTTGTACACTATCTTCCTTGTATTGTATATTTTGTGTAGTTAAGCACAAATATGTGTCTTAGTGATTTATGATCGTGAGCGAATGAGAGAGGAAGAGAAGGATGTGTGTGGGAGACAGAGAGAGCAAGAAAAATATAGATAGAAGAGTTTGATTTAATGTTATGTTCTTTGTAGATTTTAGGGTTTAAATTTAATGCTATGTTCTTTGTGAAATAGTGTGAGACTGAGAGCTCTTGAGGTTTGAATGAAATCATAATTAGCTCCACCATCAAAGATGTAGAGCTACCACTTTTTCTCACTAATTGATCCAGTATGGCTATCTTGTTGCTACTCCCTATCGAGCCATAAAGGGTAATCCATCGTTGCCTGATACATGTAAAATGAGATATCAGCTAGAGAAAGCTAGTGAAGCATGCCCAATATGATGGCATTTCTGTTGAAAATCAGAACTCAAAATGAACTTTGAAGAGTGCCGTTGACTCACTATCTCCGTTGGAAGCTTGAGATATCTTGGCTATGGGGTGCTTAATTATCTCTGTTTTGTGAGTTAGAACCCAGTTTTTCTTGCAAGATATTTGGAGAGCTGGCCTAGCATCGCTGCTAGATGAGTGAGGCATCTAACCATTTAATCACATTATAGTCGTTGAGGAATTGAACGTTGACTTCCAAAATACTGAAGGATTATTGCTGATTTTCAAAAGAGAGTTGAGAGATGTGATTATTAACATCGCTACTTCTATAATACATCTGACCATCGTTGCTACTACTTTGCAAGCCTTCACTACAATTAGATATGAAGGAAAGCCATCACTAAGCTAGTTGTTAGATCAAAGGTTATGGGTTCGTAGTGTATTAGTGACTTGATTAATATTGTGAATTATAGTTGATCTAAATATTCATTCCGCGTGTTTGAAATGATTGTAAGAGGTTAGGTGCTATGTAGTACTATATGCCATACATAGTATATTTGTAGTTCTTGTCATAATCTCCACACTGAAGTAAGAATTCGTATCATGAAATTTTAGCTTTTTTTTATTTTTAGTAGTGTCAAAATCCCGAAACATTTAAAATCCATCAAATTTCGAAGGAAAAAAAAAGTGTCGGATTCCGACGGCCACATGGCAAAACAAAAAAAATGGAAAAAGAGATTTGTCGGAATCCGATGTCCACGTGGAACTGAAAATGGAAAAAAAAAAATTCACGGTTTTTTTGCCACGTGGACGTCGGATTCCGACGGCCCGGCCACGTGGACGTCGGATTCCGACGGCCCGGCCACGTGGACGTCGGAATCCAACGTCCACATGGAAAAAAAAATTTACGTGGATTCCGACGTCCACATGGAAAAAAAAATTTATGTCGGATTCCGACGTCCACGTGGCCAGGCCGTCAAAATCCGACGTCCACATGGCATATTTTCCGAAAAATGTTTTTACTGGCCGGTTGTCGGTTTTGGGCTTGTCATCAGATTTCGACGGATTTTAAATGCGACGGGTTTTGACGACCCTCTTGCGACGTGTTTTTTGACGCCCGCGTCGATTCAAAAAAAAATTAAAACGCGATTTCACATCGGAAATCCCGTTAGAAATCGCGGCAATTCTTGTAGTGACTCACACTGGGAGGGAACTCTCACCCAACTTGCTCCTATTAATAGATTTTCAAGATCCAACCTTATAGGCAGTTCAATTCAACAGTCTTGATTCCATTTATGCTACTTGCGAAGGTTGGTTTGATGATCTTGATGGCATGCAAAGGTTCTGAAGTTTCTGTTTGGCTGAACTCTCATAGAGGCCTCTTTTCCATTGTTCCTTCACAAGTAACTCTCGCTGAGCTTTCTGTAGGTACATATGGGTCAAATATGTCTATGGTGAGTTCTACGAGGGTTCTTATGAAGATTTGATAGATGATCCATTAGTTTAAGTAATCTTTTTTCTCTTTTTTGCTAAATTTGTCTGAGATTTTCAAGTTTGATCTGTATTATCAAAGGATATCTGGCAGTTGAGTGAAAGGATCCAAGGCAACCCCATGGCCATATTGCGATTTTCTAAAGCCATATTGTGGTCCCCTATGGCCTTATCATAGTCTTGAGGCAGTTTTATGATGGCGAACCGAGAGGCAACAGTTGCGGTATGTAAGCAGCAATGGACCAAATGCCAATGATTGCGATCTATTTGCGAAAGTGGCAACGGACCGAATGACATTGATTGTGATCTATACGAGGAGATTGAATGGATTGAAAGGCAATGATTGCGGTCTGGAAGCGGTTGATTGTGATAGCGGCCGATTATGGTCTTATATGGTCTGTTGGAAGCGGTCGAGGTAGCGGTTGAACCATCGGAGATAAACTTGTACGAAGCGGTGGCGGCCTGTTGCAAAGATGGGCAAAGGCTGTCACTACGAATAGAAGATAAATAGAGGAAGGAAGTTGTATATGGGAAGAGGTTTAAGACAGACAAAGGATTGTAGAGAAGACGGAAGTGTAATCAAGTGTGAGTAAGAGTGAGGTTGAGCAGTGGTCCACCCAGAGTTGACGTCAGGTTGCAGGCCACAAGAAGAGTTGCCTTGCGTAAGACCTTTGGAGCAACGTTGTTGTGGGCTCTGACTCTTGTTTAGCATTGCAAGTTTATGTAATAAATGGTTGGCCATTATAGTGGAAATAAATCTAGGATTGTTGTACTCTTTTGCCAAGTATTTGATTTTTTGGAATCATTACACTCTGTCAAAGTGTTGTATGGTATTGTAATTGTTGAATGTGAATGTGTCTTTAGTTTCATCATATTTTGCAAATGGTTTTGAACCACAGACCGGATTACGTAGGGACCATTTACAGTTGATGTATACCTATTAGTTGTAAGAACACACTTGTCGTGTGTATGTTAGAGGCAACTTGACAGTAGAACGTACTCGTGGTGCAAACTGTTTAGCCATCGCTCTGTTTCTTTCTGCTTGATCATCAATTGTTGTTGCAAAAATCATCATTGCATGTATGCAAAACATACAAATGTAGCCACTGCATCAATTATGTCATGGAGGCTTCTTCTTTTCTTATCCAAAATATGAATTCTCAATCATCACTTAGAAATGAAGTGCACCATGAAAATACAATCCATGGAACTTGTACGAAGATATGTACGTTCTTTTCTTCTTTTCTTTTGGCATATCTGCATATCGCTTAATCACATCCTCAAAACTATCAAAATTAAACATAATCGTATCAAGAATATAGCTCAAATTTTGATGTAAGTCAAAATAGTCATAATTTTCAACTTATATCTCAATTACAATCGTATCGTTCTCCTATTAATTAGTTCTTTGTGAGTTTTTAAAAAGAAATCAAAAGCCAATGTCTTTGCCTAAAAATTCACATTAATTTTTCTAGCTTAGCATCATTAGCTTAATGTATTTTAAGATCATTCTATCAAATAAATTGACGCAAATACAAATCTTGATGTTGTTTGATGTTTTGAATAGTCATGGAAGTGAGAGAAATCTAAACATCAACAATGTAATATGTTCAACTAGTTAAAACCATGGGGTGTGTATCATATAATAATTTTTTTAATGGTATGACCCTTATATTTTTGTTACTAATGTGTTTATTCACATGAGATAAATTGCATGCGATAGACCAATACATATTAATAAAAGAAGGACAAATTGACTTTCAAATCTAGAGGATTATTTCATTATTTTAAGTATGAGAAGTCTAGTTGCCCATTATTTTGCTTGTTCACCACCGTTTTTGGATCCAATCGATTTCCAATATGATGGGTATAAAAGTTACAAAGATTCAAGGAAAATTGTGGCCGTAACAAAGTAGCTTATCAAACAGCTTTGAAAATGATGCTTTTCAATGGAATGCAAACTGGCCTACCACACCTAATATATATATTTTTTGTAGGTTCTTATAACCTACATGTTTGAGCACTTATAGGTTATGAGTCCATCAAATATTATTTTATAGGTTTTAATTTTCATATAGATTAGTAATTAAAATTAATTTCTTGGTTTAAAATTTTAGAAACTATTAGTTTGGCTCTAGACAATACATTATTTCAGTGATCCATATTATAGTTTTAACATACTGCATGCCATTTTACTTCTTGTTAAATACAAATATCATAAAAGTGTTTCTTAATCATTATTAAATTCTAATATATATCAAAATGTACAAATTTAGCATTATGATATTGATTATTGCATTATCATTATTTTCTGCATTTTCTAGTTGTTTTCAGTTTTATCAAAAACTTCCAATTCTTGCATCTCAATTTGCTTGTTGGCAAAATAATACAAATTTATATTAATAAATCATTTTGTTGACTTAATAAAGCTATGTAAACATAAGGTTTATATGGATCTACCTACTTTACTACACATAAACTTTCTGCATTTCAAAAAAGTTGTCAATTTTTTAAAAGTCAGTTTACTAGAAGTTTTTTACAAAGTTAGTTTTTGGAGAAAGATGCTACTTCCATTCCTATATTTTGCCAGCTTTCTCGAACAATGACCCAAAGTTTGAATTGATTGAAATTCTAACAAAAAAGGATAAAATTTGCCTTATAAAGCCTTGACACATGAACATTTGAGATGTCTTGAATTTTTTTTTCGAGCCTTCTCCTTAAGAGTCTTTTGGCTTTTGGCCCATAAGTTGCTAAAAAGCCTATAGAAGTTTTTTTAAAAGGTTTTATGGGGGGGAGAAGGTCCTGCTCCGAGGCCCTTCCACCCCGAAAGACTGTGCACCCGAGGGCGGAGGCTTGAGGGTGCACGGTCTTCCGCGGGCGGAAGGGCCGAGGAGCCGGCCCTTCCCTTCCGTGAATTCCGTTTTTACATTTTTTTTTTCCCTTTTTTTTGACGTAAATTTTTTTTTACACGCACCTTCCGGGCGGATTTTTGTCGCAAAGTGTCGCCAATTCAAAAGGTTTTTTCATTAGTCCCTCGATTCTTTTTGAAAACGTTGCATTTCTTGCGGACATTGTTTCTCGCCTTTTAATAGATAGCTTGGCACGCCCCATATCTCTAATTCCTTGCTATTTGCTGTTCTCCTCCTCTTACAAAGATGATGCATTACAAAGATGATGCAGGATCAAATGAATACACTTCTAGAGAATCGTAAGCTGATTGCTAACTACGTGCCTTATTGCTGCATCACCTAGCCTTCAAAAAGCCTGATAGCAACTATGATCAATACTTAACTACTACAACTATATCAACCTTTCAAATATGATTAGAAAAATTACATACATATACTATAATTCATATTGCCTCTCCATATATTGTGACCCTAGGTACTTAAATATAGCAGATGAAGGAGCAATAGGAAAAACGTTGCTTCAGAATCTAGGTTAATCAATTTCTTATATTGCTTGATTCTAATTAGTTACAATTTGAAGATTTATACTATCTAATCTATTAGTGTTATGTATCCTGCCATGCAGCACTCCCCTCATGCGTGGCTATGAAGTTCCTAGGTCTTTTCATTGACTACGTGATCATCAGAGATGTATTTCTTGATGTGTTTTTATGGTGCTTGCTTTACACACTATTCAAATAGCAAATAGCAACAATTATTGATGTATCAACGTATATTCAAAAAGCAAATAGCAACAATTATTGATGTATCGCATAGTCTGCAAACAACAAATATCAACAACTATGACTGCTTATAAGACTGTATAGAAACTATCAAGCTTAAGAACCTAGAAAAGGAAAACATGAATGACTCAATGATACTGACATGTAGATTGCTTCTGACCAAAAAGAGTGGCTCAATTTAAGAAATACTAGCAACTCATCTTAAATAAATGGCAGATCAGGAATCAGACTAATTGTTTTACATTGCGTGAATATTCTCGTTAATTGATACTTTAAAGAGTGTAGATATCATAGTAGGCTGAACGGAAGGCTATTGATGCTCTTGTTTTCTGCTGTAAAGGGTGTAGGTAGTGCGGTCAATGCGTCGTTGGCATCAATGCACTTTTGGGCACGTGAAGCAAAAAAAACAGGTGGATCAGAAGCAGCAGGAGCAAGAGGAAGGGGTGGATCAAAAGCACGGCAGCAGATTTTGGCCAAATTTTTTTCTTTCCACTTGCACAAATCAGTGCCAAGCAGTCCGATGGTGATGGGGAGTTCCACTTTGTGCAGCAAATCAGTGCCAAGCAGTCGGATGGTGATGCTGATGGGAAGGTGAATAAAAATTTTGACAAACGCGTCCATTGCCACGAGCATTACCATGCAGAGGGCCGACAAGTTAAATCTGGTCCTCGTCTTATGTGCATGGCAATGGGCTTATATTTGTAGTTGTGCCGATGCTTGCATTCCATTTCAGCAAAACTACCACAACAAATGAGAATGCAAATCAAATTTCCAGGGATTTTTTACGGAGCGTATTGCCACGCATGGCAAATGTCCAAGGATTTTTTTAGGTTTGGCATGGCACTGCGATGCAAAAGTTTTGGAAAAAAAAAAATCCCGCGAAATGAAAATTGTTTGTCCCCGACTCTTTTTGGAGATCGATTTTGGGATTTTTGAAGAGAAGCTTGAGATATATATATATATATATATATATATATATATATATATATATGAGATATTTTTGTTTATTGGTTTTTCTAAACTAAAAATGTTTATATGAAAACAAGATTAATGAATGGTTTGTTTCTCATTGTTGGGTTTTGTAAAAGAAAGTGATGCAATTATACATGGGGTACGTTATACGTCCTAAATTTTGCTAGATTACATTTGATTCATAAAGTGCATTTTGTAGTATCTTCTACACCTCAAATTGATGTAGATTACATTTGATATATAAAGTGCATTCCATAGTAGTTTGATTTTTGTTGATTGATTTGTAATCTAACAATGATTCTTTGAAAACAAAACTAATGAATGATTTGGTTTTCATTGTTTGCTTTGTAGAAAAAAAGAAGAGATGCATCTTAGAAGGAATTAAAGACCATCCAAGCAATAGATTAGATATGTTCTACATCTTAAATTGATGTTTTTGTTTGTTTTTCATTGTTTGTATATGTTACAACGAATTTATACATAATGCAATAGAAAAACATAAACAATAAACAATGATTTCAAAGATAATGAGATAGAGATGTAAAAATAGAAAAGTTTTTATTCATACTCCAAAGAAGTGTACATATTCGCATTTTCTTAAAAAGGGCTTTGACACCCTCTTTTCTACTTTTGCAAATATATCGCGTAGTTCAAAATCAAAACACTTCAAAAAGACGAAGGGATATGGTCAGTGACCGCCGATCAAGTCCAGAGCATTTGGACAGGAGCATCACGTCCCAGCACCTCAATAGCTGATGTACTTCATGAAATCTCTACCTCATCCTACTAGCCACTGAGAAAGCTCATCCTGAGTTTACTTGAGATGACATTCGAAAGGGCAGTCATTTTTGTTGTAGATGAAGGACTGATGAGAGATGAAGGAAAAGCAAACAGTGGTCCTTTTCACAAGGGGAAAGAAGAAATACAAAAACAAGCCCAGATCAACAAGACTCAAACAAAGTCTTTGACAAGAGGCAACTACAACAAAGATACTTCTACCTACGATCATTGACACAAATCGAGACACAAAGCAGATAGACAACCCGATAATACCTTGCACACACTACAAGAAGAAGGGACATTTAACACATGAATGCTGGCATAACCCAAAAAGAAAGCATAAAGCAGAAAAAGCAAATGTTGTAGAATCATCAAAGGATGTTGAGAAGAGTGACAATGCCTTCACGATATTCGATGAAGAGTCAACCAGCTATGCGGAGCACGACTACGATATAGCGATCGACTTAGGAGCTACATCGCACATAACCTCCAACAAGAACTTCTTGATCAACGACAAAACACTCGACAACACAAGAATAGTGATATTGTGTAATGGGAACAGACACGATATCAAAGACATCGGAACTCTGTCGGGGCATGCAGAGTTCCAAGAAACACTCTATGTACCCACACTAAGAAGAGACCTGCTCTCTGTATCGAGGATAGCGGATCTTGAAATACGAGTCATGTTTGATGGAAATGTATGCCGAATAATTTTTGCTATTGTTTGCATTGATTGATTCTTTCAAGAATTTAAATATATCAAAGATAAAAAAAATTTTACAATTACTTTTCTGGATTGTAGGTGGTGAGAAGTTTATACCGTGTGTCGTAAACATGGGCGGCCATTGTTACCCAATCCTTAGCCTGATAAACATGATCAAAACAACATCAAGCATTTGCAAGGTCATTTTCTGTTTGCATCCTCTTCACGAGATCCACTTCAGAAGCAGGCCTAGTAGTTGACATCTTGAATATATGGCATCTATCAAAACTGTCGTGCATCTGTCCAAGAAATAATGAACCATGGAAGTACTTATATGAACAATGCTCTTTCAAGTAAAGAAGAGTAGTGATATCATGAGACATATCTATTGGTTGCAATTTCTTCCTTGCTTCTGTACTCCACTTTTTGAATCTGCAACGAAGTCACCAGATGCATGTTCCTATCTTATATTTGACATGCACTTGCAAAACATTTAATTATGAATTACACAATAATAAACCATAGTACATCCAATAACAAGGAAAAATCAAACCTTCTATTGTTTGTTGTTGGCTGGATTATCGACAAAATTTCATCAAACTGTGTCGTATACAGTGCCCCAGTGGCAGATGTGCCAAACAGAAATTTTCCTAAAATTAATTCTTTCAAAAGGTCTTTTTGTATTTTTTTTTTGGTTTATGCATATTGTTTTGAATTGCCTTCTTTTTAACCAATTTTCCTGCCATCTACATGCTGGTGTATGACTCTCCCTCTCCAAATTCACAATTCCCAGATGAATTGCCATCCTAGTATATGTGGTACTTTTTGGTATACAATAATATATTTTGGCTGAGCATTGTTTCACACAAAACAGCGGACAATTATAATGACGACATTTCATATTGCCAATATCAGCACGAGGCCTGGACATCTAGATTGCAGTCTATCAATGAACTATATAAAATTTTTGGTACCAAAAGATAGGATATGTGAACAATTTTCATTCCTACACTCAAACCCACCGCCGCGGGTGGACACTCTCACAATCCCACCCTATATTGTAGAAGTTGATATCTCACCTAGTTGTGATAGTCATAGGATCTTTGTATGCCTTCCATGTCTGTCAAATTTGATGGTGAATACCATATTGCCATTGCACTCTTTTGTTAATTATCTTGATATTACTCCCTTGACCTCTAATCTCTTAGCTGATTTTCAGCACAGTTTTCACACTTTGTACCATTTCACCATCACAACATCCTTTCTTTTTTTCCGATATTGGAACATCACCTCAAGATTGCTTGTGAAAATTATGATGATGACTTCTTGACAAGATTGCATTACAATCTATTTGAAGCTGGAAGCAAGTCTGTGATAGGTTGTGGAAGCCTTGTTCCAACAATGAGAAAACATGGCATGCATTTACACAACACTTTGAAAGTCAGCTGCAAGGTGCTGAAGTACCTTAGGCTCTAGATTATACAAAAACATACAGTACAACTACGAGCCATATTGAGTGTATAAGTTTCTAGATTTTTGTGAATAAATGTGTGGTTGGATGTTGTTTGTAGATCCTATAACATTAGCACTCTTGAGAGTTATAAAATTAGATCAGGGGAGGAAGCCCTTATTACATATTGGGGTTCTTTCACATACAAGACAATTTCTTTTAGATTGTTTTTGTGTCGGCTGAAAAACTCCTATCAAACTCATTCTATGAATTTTTAGATGAATGCATGATGAATCTTTTGATGAATTATGCACATATAGAAATAACAATGGCCATCTTAATTAATTTAGCAAGTGCTTTGAAAAAATGTCTCTTTAATATTGTATTAGCTTGAAATATGTATTGATTCATAAAAGCTTGCAACCATTTAGAAGATGAGAGTTCCAAAGCCATGCATGTACATTAGATTCCTTCTTGGCATGAATGGCTATTGCCCTCATTTTGATGGAGATTATGTTGATAGACCAAGTTGTTATACGAATTGTTTCAATAGAGTACTTTCTTTGAACCAACTCGACCTCGAACTCCAGCAAGGATTGAGTCGTGCACTACTATGTCCAAATGTGAGTGGTTTTTTGCAAGTTGATGTTCACCATTATAGAATAGCAGACGCGTTAGCATTCGAGATCAGACACAACAAGAAAATCATCTATATTGATCTTTCTCTGATTTCTTCAAGCACTGCATGCAAATCCGCGCAGTGCGCTGGCGTGGGAGAAATGCAGTTCTCACACGAGCAATTGTCTTGCTTTACTAGCGGACAGTTGGATCTACATATCCTAGATAGAATTGTCTAAGCACGCAGGCAGACATGTATTCTATATCTTGTCTTGATTGCTTACTAGCATTAGACTATTACATTACACTGTATGTGTGCTCTGTTGATCTATATTTCAAGTAACATCCAGTAAGTATAGTCGCTCTATGTAAATCTAAGATTAGAGTGATTAAGCATCTACAACTAATCAGGGAAATACAAGAGTGGCAGATTAGCCATGACCTAAAATGTATCTGCTGACGTCATGCCATTAGATCATATATCTGTACTTCTGGGTACTTGCATGATCTTGCTAGTACTTTCTGGTGCGTGGAGGTCAGGAGAAGGTCTCGTTTTGGTCATTTGGCTTCTCTCGTACTGGACCACAAAAGATTCTCATTCATGAATCTTTCGAGTTCGTGAACCGTTCATCTTCGTCCCTTCAACTTTAGAGTTTGCGTCCCTTTGACTTTTGAGTTCGTGAAACTTTTCGTGCTTCATGTCTCCTGACGTTCGAGTTCGCGAACATCTTTGTCAGGCTGAGGGCTGAAAGCTAGCAAGGCTTTGTAGCTAAAAACATTTTGTTTCTTCAGCTCCCTCTCAAAGCATGATAGCTTTACAATCCTGAGGCTGATCCTCTGTCTCTCAAAGAGTCCTTTGTCCAGGGCTTTAGTGAAGATGTTAGCAACCATGTCTTTCGTTCCGATGAAGGTGGTCTGCAACATCTTCTTCTCAATTAGATCCCTGATCAAGTGGTACTTGATTGCAATGTGCTTAGTTCCGGAATGGAACACGAGATCTTTCATCAGGTGTATTGTAGGGGTGTTGTCCATCTGCAAGACCATAGGCTCGTTCCTTGTTTCGCCCAATTCGTCCAGGAACTGCCTTAGCCAAATTATTTTGTTGGCCATCTTTGCTGCTGTAACATATTCTGCTTTGTAGGATAACTGGGCTACAACAGTCTACTTCTTGCTGACCTAGAGAACTGCTGCACCTGATGCAATGGTGCATCCTCTTGAGACGCTTTTACAGTCGTCCTTGAGGGATGCCCAGCTAGCATCGTTGTAGGAAAATATCCTGAAACCTGCATCACGACAATAACACAAGCCATAATCCCTCGTTAATTGAAGATATTGCAAAATACGTTTTGCAATCTTCCAATGTGTCGAGCCTGGATTCATGCAAAATTGGCTCATCCTAAATACCGCGTAAGCAATATCAGGATGTGTGTTGTCTGCAAGGTACATCAGTGATCCTATCAGCTTTCTATAAGGTGTGAGTTGCATTTGTTTCCTCTCTTCCTCAGTCCTTGGACAGTCGTCTCTTGTCAGCACCGTCCCTGCGAGCATTGGAGTGTTCGCTCCTTTGCAAAGCATCCCAAAGTCCTCTAGGATCTTCTGGGTGTGTATAACTTACCTCCCTCGTAGTCTCTTTCAATTTGTAAGCCTAGGTAACACCTGGCTTCTCCCAGATCCACTATCTCGAAATGTTTCAAGATGTCTACCTTTACTTCAACAATTAGCTGCTCACTCCTGCAAAGTATCAGAGTGTCGTCCACATATACAGCCACTATGATGATCTGTCCATCTGTAACTCTGACATATACTTTAGAATCAGCCAACAGAGGCTTGAATCCTAATGATTTTAGGGCTTGATCTTTCTTCTTGTACCATTGTCGGGCTGATTGTTTCAGACCGTAGATGCTTCTATGCATTCTGCATGCATAGTCAAGAAGTGAATTCGAGATGTATCCTGGGAGTGATCCATGTAGACCTCTTCGTCTAATTCGCCATGCAAGAAGGCTATCTTCTTGTCCACAATGTAAATCCTGAGGTCATAAGTTGCTGCATATGCAAATAACAGACGTAGGGATGAATGTTTGACAACAGGAGAGAAGGTTTCAGAGTAGTCAATACCATATCTCTGAGAGAAACCTTTCGCTACCAGTCTTGTCTTGTATTTCGTGATGTTCCCATTTGGTCCGTATTTGAGCTTGAAAACCATTTGCATTTGACAGTTTTGCGCTTATGTGGTAATGGCTCCAATGTCCATACCTGGTTCTTCCTCATGGACTCCATCTCTTCGTTCATGTCTTGGATCCATTTGTCCTTTTCTGGACTTTCAATCGCTTTCTCGAAAAAATCTTCGTTTTCGTGTCCATCCTGTGCTCCCTCTGTCATTAGCGGCAGGTCATAGTATTGTCTCTCCAGAACTTCGTAGCTGACAGGATCATCATTGGCCATTGTCTTGCTCTCATCGAATCTGACATCTCTCATTGTTTTCACAGTGTTCATGTTTGGCATGTAGATTCTGTAGTGTGACGAATTGTTGTCATATCCTACCAGAAATCTCTGCTCGACTTTCTCATCAAGCTTCTTTTGAAGCTTATCAGAAATATGTGCATAAGCTGCACAGCCAAAGATTCTGACGTGAGACAGATTGGGCTTTCTACCCCACCATAGCTCATGTGGTGTTGTGTGAGGGACACCAGACTTGCTTGTTCTATTCTGGATGTATGCGGCTGTAGCTACTGCTTCAGCCCACAGTGCCCTTGGAGCTTTTGAGTAGGCCATCATGCATCTGGCTGCTTCCATTAGGGTCATGTTCTTTCGTTCAGCAGCATCATTGTGCTATGGTGTGTAGGCTACAGTTCTTCTGTGAATGATGCCACGATCATTGCAGAAGTCAGTGAAGCGATTCGAGATGTATTCGCCACCTCAATCTGTTCTAATCTGCTTCACTTTGCTGCCTGTACATCTCTCAGCCCAATTCATATATTCTATGAATTTATCAAGTGCTTCAGATTTATTCTGAATAAAATACACTTTGGCAAATTTGCTATAATCATCAATGAAGGTTATATAATATTTTGAACCTCCTACTGAGATAACGTTGAATGGTCCACAGATGTCAGAATGCACTAGCTCCAAAATCTTAGTCGTTCTATAGGAGCCTTTGACAAATGGTGTGCGTGACATCTTGCTCTTCAAACATGCATCACAGGTGGTCGAACTGGTTGCATTCGAGATGCTGACCCCTGTTACTGCTCCACGATGGCTTGCTTGGTAAAATGCCATTGAGTTCATGTGGTAGAGTCTCCTATGCCACAGAGTGTCTAGCTGGTCATCATGAGTTTGATGCACCTGATATGCAGGTAGGCATACCTTCAAATGATATAGGTTTTCTTTCCTTCTGCCTTGAGCGATCAAAGTACTGGTACTGGCATCAATCACATTGCATGCTTCGTCAGAAAACATCACACGCATCCCTGCATCTGCTATTCTTGCTACAGAGAGAAAGTCTTGTTGCAGAGTAGGCACGAACAGGACATCTTCGAGTTGTTTGTCTCTGTCGTTGGTGTTGAGCCATAGTGAACCAATACTGTTCACTTGATGTCTAGATCCATCTCCAAGAACTATGAATCTTGAGGGATCTGCACTTTTGAAATCAGACATTATATGTCTTGATGTCACAAAGTGTGAGGTGGCTCCTGAGTCTAGAATCATCTCATGTGTGTCAGATGTTGATGTTGCACACATGTCTTCATAGATATAGGCGGTCGAACAGTTTCTGTTCGTTCTTTCTTCGCCCATTTTTTAGCTCTTGGGCTCCTCGACATAGGATGAACTATTGCTGTTCTCTTGTCTATTCTGTGCTGATTTGTTTCTCGGATTCTGGCAGCAATCCATGGCTGTGTGACCCTTCTTATGGCAATGGATACACTCAATCTTGGGATTGAGCCAGCATGTATCTACTGTATGCCCGTATCTCTGCATCTCATGCAAGTCTTCTTGTCTGCAACTTGTCGTTTCTTCTAGTTGCCCTTGTTGTCACCCTCTGTTTGCTGGTCATGATCCTGCCTCTGATTTGACTCCCTCTTAGGCTTAAACTATTTCTTGGATTTTTCTTTGTTGCCATAGAGGGCCTGGTCAAAACCATCTTTGTGATCAAGATGTTCTCTAGCCTCGACTTCCTCTCGAATCTCGACAATCGCCTTTTCGAGGTTCATGGCGGGATCTTTCGCGAGCAAGGTTCTTGTTGTCTGGAATGATCTGGGTAAGGCTCTCAACAGGTACGTGAGCTGCTTCTCAGCTGACACAACGTTCTCTGCTCCATAGTTATGTAGTGACAGAAACAAATCCTTCATCTTTCTTACGAAAGAAGTGAGGTCTTTCCCATCCCACTACAAGTTCGTCAATTGATCTTCCAACATCATGATTTGACTTCTTGATTTCATCTGCAATTTGGTGAGTAATGCATCCCACATCTCCTGTAACAAAATTTGTAGGAAGAATGAAAGGAGGTTCATTGCAGATGGCACTTAGCATATCAAGCATGTTTTTTTGATTGGTTCATGAAGACTTCTTCAACAAGAATTAATCAGTCATTAATGTCATATCTGTTATGGAGTATTTTATAGAATGACCTATATAGAGATAGTTATTATGTATGTTGTGCGTCTTTTATTGGTTAAAACGAAGTATTTTGTGCATGTTTTAGACCCTAAATCCTTGAATGACAATGCACATTGTATTCATGAAGTATGTATAGATTTTTAGGTAAGAGTTCTACTAGTCAGAAATACATGTCGAAGTTTATGTATGGTACTTTCAATTGTCAATATCGTATCCTTCATGGAATATTTTATGGAACCATGTAAGAAAGAGATAGTTATTGTGCTTGTTGAGTCCTTCCATTGCATCAAATAAGCATTTGGTTCAAAAAGATTTGTTGGTGGCCTGTGATCGGTCACTGCTGTTGCAGCTGACAATTGGATCCTTGTTCAATAATTTCTTTTGCATTAATCACATGCTCCATTGTTTTTTGTGTGTAGATGGCTAGTCAAATAGAACCAGAAAATATGGATGCCCAGTTGACTGTGGAGGCCATTAGAGGAGTTCTAAATCCAAAAAAGACCCTTTGTAAAGATTCTTTTTATATTTTTTTCTCAATTTTGTCCTACACATGGACCAATCAAAACACTCAAATTTAAAATCTATGTAACGTAACTTTTTGAGTCCACATTTTGATTCCACACTAAAAATGGCATAACTTTTTAGTGGTAGGTCTGCATTTAGTGGAGTTTGGTGCATTGGAAAGAACTCGACAAGGGATTTTCAATGATATGTTACATGGCTACTTCTGAGCTACAATTCAAAAGTTATGGCAAGTCAAAAGTATTAGTGTTATAATATTTTAATAATATAAACTACATCTTGCACAAATTCTTAAAGGGTCCTTTTGGAGCTCAAAACTTTCCTAATGAATGGTTGAAGTTGAAGAAACTCAAAATTCAATATCTACTGACACTATGGAAATAACAGAAACAGATGCTGCTAATGATATTGAGAATGTGGTCATCGAGGGGAGCAAATACTCACACAATAAATTGGCTGTGGGGAATGAAATCGAAAATGTATCCATCTCATTTCATTTGGACATGCTCTCTATGACGATGGCATGTTTTAGAGTGCAGAGGCACACACCACCACCTTTGATTCCCTTGTGTAGGATATTGTCTCACAAAACTATTCGAACAGTTGGACAAGAGAGGCTTTGTATGAAGCGGATATATAGGGAGGATGGCTACTTGATGGAAAAGGGTGATTTCATACTGTCCATGGTAACTACTTCTGGGCAAGGCATTTTGTTGAGGGATCATGTGAAAGTGCTTTGGGATCCAGTATGGGAGCATTTGAGTGGAGAATATGATGAGATGGTTTCACGTGATCCTTGTTGGACTGACATGTAGGGACGCATGTTTATATGTTGGGATGGAAACCATCTCGTTGTTGGATGCATGGAGGCTATCAATGAGGAGTTTGCATGCGATAAGAGCAAACATGTGCTTGTGCTAGCCATGCAAGCTTCATCCAACCCAATGTTGAAAGTGGCATGTAATTGCTTGCATCCATGAATCGGGTGAACAGGTTGTAATGTTTTCTTTCGCTCAACTTTCTTGATGCTGAATTTTTTGTTCTGGCGTATAGTTGTTTAATATTTTGTGGGTCATTGTTAGATTGAATGAGGTTGGAATTGTTAAGACTGAGCTTGGAGATCAGTTGTTTAGTGTGAGGCGTCTTAGAAAGTGCTCCACAAAATACTTCAAACAAAAATTTACAAAGAGTGAGTTGGCTGAAGTGGAAAGAATAAGAACCATCAAAATAAAGCGTGGAAATAATATGTGGTATCCACTTACCAGATACTTGCTCGCTTGTGTGCTTTTTGAGGTGGGACACTTAAGCATTGTTCTTTGTGCTTTGTCATTGATTTGAATTTTTGTTGTATGCAACTATTCCACTTTCATGTGCATGGCATACTAATTTCAATTTCTCAAATTCATGTAGTTTTTATAGAGTGACATAAATAGGGAGCTTGTTGATGCAAGAGCTAAATTTGAAGCAAGTCTAGACAAGGTACACAAAACACTGAATACATCCGTCCATCACTCGCTATGTTGAAGTCTAGGAGCAAGGTTGAATTGCTTTGTTTTGTGATTTTGTCATGTACAAGACACATAAGTACTATAATTTAGTTGTTGATTGGTTATGTGCTATATATGCCCTCATTGTGTTTTTTGGTGTTGTGTCAGATATTCACCATTTGCGAGGACATTATGAATGTTTCTAGACGTGCAGCCAAAAAAACTATTGCTATTGAGATGAAAAGCTTGCTTGTGCACCTGCAAGAAGTTTGCAAGGGTACACGAATCAGAAGAGGTAAGAGTGTCGGTGCTAGCGCTGACATGGTTTTGCTGGATTTTCCTACAAATATAGTGCCATCGGGATTTTTTGGCAGTGTTTTGTTATGGAATACAGTTGAGGACACACTGTTCAAGGCATCTCTCCAGTTCAGCTATTCTAGATGACATAGAGTGGTTTGTTGCACTGTTGGAGTTGACCACATTTCACAACTGATAAGATTTGTTAGAAAATGTGGATTGAGAGTGCTAAGACATGCTATCTTGCATGGAATTGATAAGTTTGGCACCACAACTATGCAAATTCAAGTACGCAACAATATAGAATTTGGTATTGTTTTACATTGAATCAACTTAGAGTGTGTTTCAAGTAACTTACTTTTTGTGCATTGTATTGGCAGGTGTATATGTTGGTTGTATATATTCTATGTCGTGTCGATGCGTCTCCCACAATTCCAATGGGAGATTCTAATACAATGGATGTGTTGTCATTTTCAAGCACAACAGATCATTGGGTACACCACTTCCCCACAGTGGAACATTTGCTTGATCTGGTGACATCGCAACCACTACGAGGCTGGATGGAGAAGAGTCCACATCTCATTCAAATTTTGGTGGAGCTATGTTGTAGAGCTTCTAGAGTGGTTGTGGATCTATTCCTTGGATGCGGCCACCGATAGAGATTGTACTACAAAATGTACTATGATCAGGTTATTTTGGCTCATGCGACAAACAGATATAGTGAGTATATTTGGCAAAAGCGTTTGTTTAACCCATGCTCCAAATTTTAGAAATACATTGTTCCATTGTTTGACAATTTAACATTTGCAGTGATGTCCACTTGCACTACCCAAGCTATTGAAGTGGACTCTGATGATGACGCCGAGGAGGTGGAGCAATGGAATTTTGATGACTTCCAGAGATGGTTAGTTGAAAAATAAACAATGTTTAATTACATGTGCTTTTTTGCATGGCATGTCATTTTGCTTCCTTAGCCTTAGCCATTTGCCTTCTTATGCAGAGGGAATGGCTACAACATTGGAGAGGCAATGTCATGCAGAGAAGCACTCAAGTAGACACCCACATCATTCTTGCATTTTTGTGGGTGATGAATGTCAGGAAGATACATCTTAGATAAATCGAGACGAATTCTTGCTGTTTGGATATCGTGGTTTGCTTATTCGAAAGCAACTTTGACTTCCATGTTTTTATTATAAACTTCAGTATCTCAGTAGTTTGGATGATGTTAATTGCAATTGACCGTTGTATTCTTAGTCCATATACAAACTACGAGTAGTGTTTACGTTTTTAAGCTAGATAAAATTGTGAGAAATGAATTTGAATATTCAATTTGTTGTGTTGGTCTGGGTAAGATTTGTGCTCGTTAGCTAAATACAAGTTTTGAATGTTGCCATTTTTAGACAAATGTTAACATGGACTTCAATTTGTTAAGATCTGTGTAGGTGGAAGTAGAAAAGGACTTTCCAATGATGGAAGTGATAAAGGACTTTCCAATTATGCTACTTGCAATTTATATTATGTTCCTAATCTAGGTACAAACTGTGAGACGAGTTCAAGACCTTGAGTTGAATACAAACTATGAGGTGTGGTCATGAATGTGTTCACTAATTTGAATGTGGTTTGTTTTGTTGTGTAACTTTGGGAGAGTTAGATGTTCTCAAGTTGAAGCCAATCTCAAGTTTGCATGAAGTTCAATGTTTTATAGTCTATGTAGGTGAAGTTCAATGTTCTAAGGTCTTTGTAGGTGGAAGTTCAATGGGACTTGTTCATCACAATAAATATCACAATATTTATTGCAGAAGTTCAGAGACATGTACGTCAATGTCTTGGTACCATAATTCGAAGACATATACCTCAATGTGTCCAATACCGTAATTAAAATATTTCTGGCATTATAGAATATTAGAAACCAATCTGTCTTTAGGTAGCCATGAGTAATAAATTTGGTGCAAAAAAGCTCGCAAAACTCCTTTCCATTTACTCGCAGAATGTCTAAATGTCTGGCGAAGTGGCGAAGAAGGAGACTGCGAGAAGTCAGAGGAAGAGGGAGAGCGAGGGATTGCAGCTGACTCAGTAGCCATCTCCAAATCTTGCATCAGTCCACCATCGCCATTGGAGAAGAGCACATGCTGCCCACCGCCCCATCTCCATCGCCACCACCACTGCCAACACTAGCCATCATTTTATGATAGTGTAAATTGAAGGTTTTTAAAGTAGTCAGTGTTACAATGCAACCCTTCAACAGTTAAAAGCAATAGCTTACGATCAATGTTTTCCTCTACTTTTACGGATTTTAGTTTGTTTCGTACACTTTTGATCATTTGTTGAGAATTGAAATGAACTAGGTAGCGATTGGGAGGGAGGCCGCTATCAAAAAATAGCAATGCCTTTATTGATCGAGCCATGGGAGTGGTGAGGGAGGTTGAGGAATTGTTGTTTTTGGTAGCATTGCTTCCCTCCCACAGCCACAACGTAACATAGTAAGCTTGAACGAAACAATATTTGAGAGCACAACATACTATCGCATAAAGCATCCTTCCTCTTTTCCAATCAAATACCTCCACATGGGCAAAACTTGCCTTTATATTATGAACTAGGTAATGAGTGTAAAATTATCCATTTTGATGTGTCCAGAAAATCATGCTCGACATAGTTGTCCATTTCTATCCGAGAGGACTCCATATTTTTAAATTCCATCTTTGAGGAAGATCAAGATTCCATCCATGTGGGCTCTACTTTTTCAATGGTGAAAGTTACAAACAATCAAATTTGTAAGACAAACTTAGGTCCTATTATTACTAAACCAAGAAATGGGGGTTTCCAAACCATTGTTCATGTAAGATGATAGCTCACACATTATAAGATTGAAAGGAACACCCGCAAATCTTTGGGCACATGACAAAAGCAAAGAGAAACTTCAAACAAGAAACCAAAAATAACATGAACGTGAGAGGAGTGATGCATATGTACCATACATATCAAAACACTAGAATCCTTGTTGCAGATCACCAAAATTCATTACAGAAATCGCCTTGTTTCGCTGGTGAATCGGTGATCTTCGGCAACATGGCAAAAAATTCATGGTTCAATCAATCTCCATGAGATGCAGAGAATGAAGATAAGAGTGGAGGGGCTATTATCTCACAATATAACAGATGCTACTCGCTCTTCCATGCATATAAAAACAACGAGAAGCCACCAGTAGAGAGGGGCTCCTCCATTTCCTTGAACGCAGAGTTGTCAGCCCACTCAGAGATGCGATTGCAGGAAGACACATCCTTTAGCCACGGTTTCTCCATGAAAGGATTTGTTTGAAACATGAAGATGGCGTAGCCAACCGAGGGATTGAAGAGCCAGTTGTGCACGTCCCAAAACACTTCCAAAGGGACTCCATCCACCCAAATCGTCTGATTTCCCCTGAACTTCCAGTCCAGCTGATCAACCCTCAACAGGGTTTTCCGATCCACCCTAATGCTAAGGTGAGGGTGCTCGCCCTCTCTTACTTGAGTGTGGCACTCGATCATAATGGAATGGGTGGTTCCTGTCAAGGAAAGTTGCGCCTTGGTGGCGAATTGCTTTCTGCCAAAGATGTGCTCTTGTCTTGAGAGTAACTTAGCCTCCATTTCCAAACATTTTGCTTTGATCCTCATGCAAGCCTCTTTCACCATGTCTCCGAGAAACAGCAACACCTTTGCTTTACAAACAACAAGAATATAGAAATGCTCCTGCGGTTCTGGTCCACAGACATACTTTGCAGAGCAAAGGTCCCAGAATACTTGGATCCTGTGGCCTTCATGATCAAAGGCCTTGCAGCCTTGCATCTTGCGATCGCGAACCAGCCATCGATTCATGGCAACCACGCATGCATGTTGTGGCAAGGCATGATCCATTTCCACAATGAAACCTTGGTCCATCTTGTTCTTGCACCAAGTGATGGTGAGAAATCTACTGACATCTCCCAGCTTTATTCGGTAAACACAAGTCACTAGATTCTGAGTCGTGCTGCTGCTCACGGATACGTCCGCAACTTGCACGGCATGCTCACTAAAACATGTTTCTAGCATATTTCCTGTCTTCAATCTTCCCTATTGAAGAGTTCGTTATGGCCAACAAAGCCTTAGCCTTTGTTATCTTCTCACAAACTCCATCTGCGTGAAACTAATTTCTACAGATTGACGTGCTTCAGCATCATCTGACGATCCAACCAAGTTCTCTTGGGTGTTCTTAACAGTTTTTCTTGTGTGGATGCTCCAACCAGAAACTCCACACAGATCATCAAGAAATGAAGAAAATGTAGTCCATTGTATGGCAAAAAGAGCACAACAGCTCCTTATAGATGAACAACACTATTATAATGGAGGTGGAACTGCAAAAAGGAGAGGAGGTAAGCAAAAAGAACAAGGGCAGCATAAAACAGGAATGCCAGGATACAACAAGAACACCAATTATAATGCTATTACAGCCCTCTTAGCTTCGTCTTTTCCTCTCTCTCTCTCTCTCTCCCCATTGCTCGTGCCATCCGCCCATCTCCTCTCCCTCTCTTTATGTCCATAGCGCCAACTATGTTCTAACAAGGAGCACCGCTGGCCGTCGATCAGCTTTAGTGAAAATTAAACTCCAAATGACAAGCCTACGTGGCCACGCCCTCGTCTGCTGGCCAAGTGTGCACTTTCACTGCGTCTTTTTGTGTCTGTATTATGAATTTTATTTATTTATGGACATGGACTAACTCGAGCTCTGAACGAGAACGAGTCAGGGGCTGCCTCAGTCAACAGGTACTGACCTTTGACAATTGACCGGGTACATGACTAAGCCAAGCTCGCGGTGGCCATGGCTGCCTTCAGTATGCACATGACACGTGGGATGGAATGAAAGATCTAGATTTTGTTGCTCATGAATGAGACAAGGGCTTTCTTAATCTCTAATATCTAATTCTCAAGGGATTTTTTAGCTTTGCCTCAATGGTGTAAGTTATTCCGATGATTTTAAATATTGTCAATTTTTAGGTGAATTTGAGTTACAAAAAAATGCTTTTTTTAGAAGTCCTTTTTCTTTCTGTTCAACATTCAAGTCAAAGCCACCCACTGACGTCTCAAATCACCATGTTAGCCTTGCCACTACAACATATTGTGATGATTTTCTTAGAGAAAATGCATTTCTTTCAGGTGAGTTTGAAACAAACAAACATTTTATTTCAGATTTTTCAATGTGCATGGCAAAGATGCTTGCACTCTTTGAAATCACCCTGTATAGTAACAATGTTTCCACCAGATAATTGACATCAGAATCATGGTGAGGTCGTTACGTTGAACCCGATGGCAAGATCACTATATAATCCTTTTCTGAGTGTGAGGGTAGCAATGCATTTTACTGTAAATTTTGTCTATTGCCCACATTTGCTAGCTTCTTATTGGATGTAATGACTTTTTTACAAACTGCTTGCGTGCCATATTCTTCTTTTGGAAAATTGATGCGCTTTCATTTTTCATCATGTTTTTGCATGTCAATTTCAAAAGTCACTATCTAGTTTACATTTTTTAACGATTTAATAGTTAAAAGTTGCAAAGGAATAGTCAATTGCATAAGTTTACAATTTGTAAATTTATAAGGAATGTAGATCTTTGCATGATTAAATTCACACAAAAAAATTTGTATTATTCACTACCCCATGCACTTATCATAGCACTTGGGCTCCAGGGGAGGGTGATACACCTTCATCCAAGTTTTTGATGATTGTCAAACACCCACCAAGTTTGGATGAGGGAGGGCCATGTCACTTCTATAGGACCACCCCAACAATATCCACCATAATCAAAGGACATATTCATGTATCCCATCCCATGCAAAATGGTCCACACCCTCTACCATTGCGATGAAGAGAAGTCTACAAGTTCAATTCAATGAGTGGTGAAAGGCAAAGGACATATCTAAGGACTACACGACATTTATGCACATCAATGAAAGATTATGATTGAAATGATTTTTATTAGAAGCTTCGTGCTCTTCTTAATCTCAACTTCATGATAAATCATATTTGGTGTAACACATCCAAAGTTAGAAGACAAATAAAAAGATCCAATTAAGTTAGGAGAAAAGCAACTTCCACGATTTGCCCATCATGGTAAATGGCATCATTTTCCTTTGGCCAAAAATCAAGGAAATACTTATCTTGTGTTGCCCATCCATCTAGATATTATGTTCTTGCGTGAGATGCTAACCACAAAGACCACAATTGGGTGGTGATGTGCAATTTGCCACAACTAAGTAAAGATATTTGATGCTTGGTCTTTCAAATTAAGAATGTGATTTCCATGTGCCTCTATAACAACAATTTTTTTTTGAAAGATCATATTCACTGTCTTAGCTTTCATTCTACCTATTGTCAAATTTCTTTTCTGGTCCTGCTTTGCAAAAACAAGACTGTATTGAATACTCTCCTCCTTGTCCGTTGTTGGCACAGATTTTGGGACAAACTGTCAACCTTGTCATGTCTCATTGTTGCATTTTGTAGTAATAGGCAAAATTTTGTTTGATTGCCCATCAACATGGGCTTGCAAATATATGATGTGTTTTGTTGTTTTCTGGGAGGGGGGGATTGAAGTAAAGTATCACTTCACTCGTGAGAGGATCTTGAACAAAGACATTGGAGTGATAGATTTCATATCAAAAGGACAACTGGTTGATATTTATACCAAACTGTTGTATAAAAAAGGGTTTGAAAAATCTAGACTTAAACGAACTTTCTGTTTGCAAGATAATTGAATTTTTAAGGGAAAGTGTTAGAAAAGTAATGTTTAATTTATGATTTTGCAAGTTGTTATATTGTTATTTCACATTAAAAAAAAGCCATTTTTAGCTTTCACATGTATGTATCTCCCGGAGCATGCAAGAGTTTCCCCAAATCTATGTATGTACTATTCTTCATTCTTAGTATGCCACATTTTTGCTTTGTTGATTTTGGTTGCTCTCAAATTCTGAAGTGGCTAAGCAGCTTTAGGTTCTTTTTGTATGGGCCATATCTAACCCGATATATCCACTTGGGGAGCTCCTATACTTTAAGCTAGCAAGAAAGATCGAGGCTTACACATCTATTTGAACTATAAAATTCAATAAAATAATATCCTTTTTGGGGTGGTCTTTTACTAGTTGGCAAGAAAAATGGAGGCTTATCCCTCTATGTGACTACAAGTTGCCCCACCAACTATCTATGGAGTGGCCCTTTCTCTTAAGCCCTCTATGTGATTACTTGTTGCCCCACCAACTATCTATGGAGTGGCTCTTTCTCTTACACTCTCTCATTGGCCATAAGATTATCTCAAACCTTGTCCTTCATTGTATTTGTCTTGTGTTTCCTGGCTTGTGGTCTATGCAAGCCTTCTCACTATTGGTGTGTTTTTTGGTGGTCCATTCTTGGCTACAATGTTCAAAGGAGCTGTACTCCTGCATATAGCCACATGCGATTGTGGGAAGCAACCCAGTCCCATTCGCATGGTGTTGACAGGTGACAACAATTTTGGCTACCATCCATTTCATGGTGAGACGTGGGTGGTTGTAATCTTGCACAACTTGAAAGATTTCATACACATAGAATGAAATATTCTTGGGAAGGGTCCCCCCCCCAAAAAAAAAAAAAATGTTTTTTTTGGTAAGTTCATTTTATTTCTTAGTCTCCAATTTAGTAGTTTTTCAAATTTTTGCTTGTGTGACAATGTGTGTGTCTTATTTTATGGCATGTATAGATACTAAGTCGAGACACGTGTCCCATAATGGAAACTGTTTTACCATGCAATGGTACCCCCCAAAAAAGGTTGTCTATACAGTTTCTAAGAGTTGCTTGGGTGGTGGTGCACTATTTCTTTCCATCTATGTGATTATGATGGTTGATAATGAGATTTCCAGTAACAAACTGCAAGTTAGATCATCTACATCATATCAAAGCCTTGGTCAGGTGTAGTTTTACAACAATCATGAACAAAATTCAAGAATAATTTGAAGAATCATTCAAGTAACCAATTATGAGGAAATCTAAATCATATAGTTAGGAAAATCGAGGAGGGTCCAAGCACAGTAACTGTTAAATTCTCATAAATTTTAGTTTTTCTAAGCAAGCATAGCCTTCCCGAAGGAAATGGACTATTTGCACTGTGAAGAATTGCCAAAAATTGGCAAATCTAGCTTGATCAAAAACCATGTAGAACTTTGTAAATATTGTGTATAATTGGGTTCCACACATGTAATGCCAAGATGCCACGTGGCAACTAACTCCTAATATAGGTTAGGTCAAGTCAAGAGAGTTGGTCATGTCTATTTGGTGGTCATCCCTACTTTATAGGACCTACACCTAAGTTTAAGGTGAAAATTTGACCAACTAGCTACCTACCAAGCATAACTCTAGGATCTAACTTCAAGAAGGAAGTCGAATTTGCTATGTATTCCCGCTCTCCATAGTGAAAAGATAGAAAATTTTTGGAGCTCATTGGCAATCTCAAGCTAGTTCACTATGTACATTGAGTTTTTGTGATCCAAATGAAACCAAATCAATTTCTACTTGTTTTTCAGGTTGAAGGCCGTACTACAGCCTGTAGTACACACGTGTGGGCTCGGATTTCAATGTTTATCAATGCTTTTGATTGTTAATGCTTGTTGTTTGTCAAATTGCCAATCTAGATCAACTTTTTTGTGTCTAGTTTTTTGATAGATTGTTAAGCAAGCATCCAATCACTCTTGTGGATCTTTTGTAGATCCATTTATGGTCCTAAAGTACAGTACTTTCACATGCACTTGTTATTGAACCAAATGATATGCCCAACACCAAGATAGTAGCAGGGTGACCTCAGTGGAGTCTATACCAACAATTGGAATCACTGAGAAAGGTGATAAATAGCTCAAGAAATCTTGAAGACTGTAAGTTGGGATTTTTTGTAGCTGCAAAACTGGTTCTAAAGCCATAATAGGCCATTTTTAAAGCCACAAATTTTTTTAGTAGCTTGACTAGGGTTGTGAGATGTGCCAGCCAACTGTGGAGCAATTTGCCTAGTACTTTGCCATTTTTTCCATCATACAACTTATCTGGAAGAGAGAGAGGGAAAGGAGGATGCGTTTTGTTTCACGTGCTCACTCAAGATGAAGAAATAGTGAAGGGAGTTGCAACTAGAGGAGATTGATTCAACATGCCAGAACAACTACAGCCTTTGGATCCGGGCTCCTAGCAATCATTGATGAGAGATTAGTTTATCGTGGGCCGTTGGCCATTAGATCTGGAGGAAAATCACTTAGTAAACCCATACTCATACTAACTCAATGGGACTTACCAACTTCTGGATCAATTATTAACTACGCTCATGTCTCATGCCACCATATCCCACCTCACTCCTCAAAATGCACCTTTCAAGTATGAAATGATCACAAGACTCAAAATCTACCCTAGAAATATACTACAACAATCCATAGAAACTTTGATGGATGCCCACACTATAGTATAAGGAGTCCTAGTTCTCAACAGTATTCTCAGTCATCACATGTACTCTTTAGGCTTGGCAAGTTGAAGTGGGCTTATGTTTTGACAATAGAATTAAAATTGCCATGACTAAAAGTTTTGCAAAAATAGATTCGTAAAGATTGGACTCCATTTACTAGCTTAATGTCAAGTCTCATCTACTACATAGGCAGTAGTGACATTCCCAATAAATACTTCAATGACTGCATATGGTGAAATGTCAAATTTTGTAGTAATTCTATTACCTTGATTTGACTCAAAAGAATTTTAAAATGCTCAAAAATTTTAGATTTACTATTTCTATTTTTAAAAATTAAGCTAGATTTACATTAAAACTAGAAAGTATAACACTAGAATAAGATTTGACTCTATTTTCTCATCAAATCAGGGTGTATTTGATAGAATGTATAATATATGACTTTCTATGAAAGTGACATTGTAGCTTTACTATAAAAGTAGTAATAGATTAAATAAGGTAATATTCATCTTATCCCTACATCATGATAATATAGATAAGATAAGAAGAGCTTTTGATTATTTTTTTTGAGAATATAGATCAATGACAGCATGCAAATGTCCAAATAACATTTATTAGACCTTGATGTTGGACTTAAATGAGTTGAACGATGGCTTGTTGAATTCAAAAGACTCGTGTGGTTCCTTTGCACTAGGTGCCATCATAGGGGTTGTGTTAATCGTAGGTGCACTTGCCTATCCCTTTCATTTACGACTTACCTTTGTAAGACGTTGTCATAGCACTCTATCCTTAGTCTACTGGTCTCAAGTGAAGTCTCAAGTGCAACCGCCATATATGTCTCCAAATGAGGCCCATCAATGTCATGCATTGCAACATAAAGTGCACCCTTGGCGTGCATATTATAGCCGAGTCTCTTTCTCATCCTCTGGGCAAAACCCACTAGAAAGTCAATCCACGAAGGACTATTTCAATTTTCCACCCACTTAAACTTATACGCTCATTGAAGTGATATGCATCACTGTACATACAACTTTTTTTATTTAAAGTTTGAGTCCAGAGCGTGAAGCATGAGGGCATCTTCTCAAGTTTGTTTGTTTTCACCAGATATGAGATATACCTTCATGCATATTCATTACCACACTTCAAAGATTTACAAGCAAATCAAAGATGAGAAAAGACTTACAAAGATACAATAGTTAAAAAAGCATGAAAAGCACTTAGATGTACTATTGATACTATTATCACATTTGTATTTACGATGATCTATGTTTTTAATTTGAGAATTTATGGTTACAATCATAAGCACACTTATCCTATTACCTCCAAACCACTTGTTTTACTCCACCCTTTGTATCGGGTTGCTCCTTAGCACTTTTCGCTAGTTCCATGTTTGGCTCAATTGAAGAAAACATTAATTTCTTGTATAACAACTTGGAATCCATAAAATAGTCATTGAAGGATTCAACATTATCAAGTTGGCATTGATCATGCAAATGAAAGTCAATTTCTCTCATGAACACCAAATCATTAAACTGTTATCTAATATCAGATGCAATATGCGAAACAAGATATGCAATAGGAAAATCGCTACAATATGCACACATTTGTGAAACACTTATGCAAAGCCATACACTTTGCTAGCACTTTGCTTGCTATTTCAAACAAGTACTTTAGCCAAGTTTTTTTGGCAACCCACAATCTAAAATCTTCTTCATTTTTGGGAACACCAATTGAAGGCTCATAAGAGCAACACACCATTTAAACCACTTGCATTTTGTCTCATTTGAAATTGAAGAACAATGCAAGTGGATGCAGCTTTTCTAGACCAAATGTGTTCCCCATGCTGGTCACTAACTCAATGCATTAAATGCTCAAAGCAGGATTGAATACGCCTAACATTTTTCCCATTTGGCTTCTCCATCTGTAGTGAACAAT